>PVHX01008389.1:10016-84063 GCA_004024805.1 Geosciurus inauris | reverse complement strand
CTTGACAATGGAGGTGGCAGAAGAGGCAAGAAGTAGAATCCTGGAGATACAGAAATAAGTGCTAAATATTGATAATGTGATAGGGTCAAATTGTCTTTTTATTAGTATGCTTTAAATTTTACGTGTTCTTTAAATATATTATTTTGCATGCATCAAACATTACATGGAAAAATAATTAAGAATACACATCAAGTCATTAACCTTTACTTCCCTCCTCCCCTTTTTCTTTCCCACCTTCACTTCTCAACCACTGGCTTCCTGGGACAGAGAAAGGTAACCCAGAGACCAAGAACCCTGATTTGTGTGTAGCGTGTTGTTTCATTTCGGGTTCTTTTTTGGGGATGAGGTGGTGTGTGGTGGTGGTTGAAATATTACTCGGTATAGCAAAAATTTCGCCTTAAGCGTAGTGTTTAATTTTTCTCGCCAGCTAAGAGCAGAATAGCGTTTTCTGGGTGGACGCGGCCCGTGCCCCTCCCTTTCGCGCTCCAACTTCCCATTTTCGAAGTGTGCCAGGCCCGCGCGCCGCCCTCTCGCGTCTTTCCGCGCGGTTCTGACATTTTCACCAGTCCCGTCCTACTCGATTACGTAAATCCTTCCGAAAGGATCCCCAATCCCGCGACTCCACACAGGAACTACTCAGCCCGGGCCCAGCTCGGAGATTGACCAACAGCGGGAGCCGGAAAGGGGCGTGGAAAGAGCGCGGGGCTACCCCGCCCGCTCCGCCGAGCTCCGCCCTCTTCCCGCCGAGTTCCGCCCCTCCCCTCCGCGCCAAGGGAGCCCGGCCCCTTCCAAAACCCGGAGCGGTGGATCATGCGGTCCGTATCGCCCGCACGGGCCGTAATTCGGCCTTGTCCGTAGCAGGCCCGGCCCAACGCCTGAAAGGGTGAGCCGACCCGGAGAGGAAACAGATGCGGCCTCCGCTCTGCGCGGGTGAGGAGCCGGGACGCGAGGCCGCGGCAGCAGGGTGGGCCTCCCGGTGCAATCTCCCTTTCCACCCTTACGGAGAGGAGTCCAGGCCTCCGTCCCGAACCCCGCGCCCCGCCCGTCGCGTCTCCTAGCAGCGCCGTGACGTACGCGCGCCTTCGGGTGCGCGGCCGCCGGGCGAGGTTGGGAGGTGACGACTGTGGGGAGGGTCTGGGAACGCGCCAGGGTGTGGGGGGCGTTGGCGAAAATTGGAGGCCGCGCCGCCGCCCTCCGCCCGCCGAGCCCGAGCGGGTTCGATTTCGTCACATGAAGACTTCGTGTTCCGAGCCAGTCCCCTGTTCGCTTAGAGCCGCCCCCACCCACCCCTTTACTCTTTCGAAGTTAGGATGTTCTTTCTGGACCTTCAGTTGCGTTGTATTCTCCCCCAATCCCGCCCCGGAAAACGGAATCTGGCAATTTATCCCAATAATTTTTTTGAGAAAAATATTAGTATATTTGATAATCCCTAAATTAATTAAAAGTGATCTTTCCCAATCACTGGAATTTTACAAACATAATTTTTCAACCTTTTTTTTGTAAAAATAGCTTGTGTTCTGGAGCCAGAATGCTTGGCCTCCAACATTTTGTGAGTTTGGACAAATAAACAGTCTCTAAGTGGCTGAGTTTATGTGTAAAATGTGTTTACATATAGATATTTATATGCATATTGATAAATATATATTACACTGTATCATGCTATGTAATATTTGTAATATGGTATGTAAAATATATATATAGGCACACTAACCTACTTTACACACTAACCTACTTTACATGGTTGCAAAGATTGGGTGAAGCAATAAATACTGGCACAAAATAAGCAGTCTGTAAGTGTTACTTAAAAAAACAACATATTTCTCCGTGGTTTTGATTTTAAAGATTCTAATTGTGAAGTATCCCTCCAATTTTCTTTTGTGAAAATATAAAAGAAGTTTTTACTTTAGAATTTCTGTAATATCTGATTCAAAATGCAAGTGATCAATAAACAGAAGTAAACTGTGCACAGCAGGGCTGGGTTGAGCAACGTGCAGTATTTCTACTGCGCATATGTGTAAAGAAAAGACATTTTTGTTTTTGTTTTTACCAGACGAAACTGTTAAATGGAAGAAAAGCTAGGTGTCAAGTAGTGCCATATTGTCTTCACTATTCCTTTGAGGTAAAACCTTGGGACACATAATCATATGGTACCTTACATATAAACTGAATTGAGGGTAAAATATTTCTTATCATTTCCTCAACAGAATATTGAAGGATGTTTGTTCCAAGATCTCTTAAAATCAAGAGGAATTCAAACGATGACATAAAAAGTTGTGTTGCTAAGAAAATTAAGCCAGAAGGGGAAGACCTTCATTTGGACAAAGGCAGAGATGTTTCAGTTGATGTTTTAGTTACAAAAGAAACCACTGCACCAGATAGGCCCAGCAGCGAATCAGGCTTCTTTCCCAGTCCTGATGGCCAGTTGGCTGAGGTTGGCTTGGTAGGTCCTGAACAGGGTGCTGAAGACCCTGTGAAGTCATTTTCCAAAACACAGCGCTGGGCGGAACCTGGGGAACCTGTCTGTGTTGTCTGTGGCCGTTATGGAGAGTATATCTGTGATAAGACAGATGAAGATGTGTGTAGCTTGGAGTGTAAAGCGAAACATCTTCTCCAGGTTAAGGAAAAGGATGAGAAATTAAAACTGAGCAGTCCTCAGAAAGCTAGTTCTGATCCAAAGCCGCCTCCACTTGATGCTTTTTATGTCTACAAAGAACACCCCTTTATTTTGAACCTTCAGGAGGACCAGATTGAAAATCTTAAACAGCAGCTAGGAATTTCAGTTCAAGGGCAAGAAGTTACCAGGCCCATTATTGACTTTGAACATTGTGGTTTCCCTGAGGCCTTAAATAACAACTTGAAGAAATCGGGCTATGAAGTGCCAACCCCCATCCAAATGCAGATGATTCCAGTGGGTCTTCTGGGGAGAGACATTCTGGCCAGTGCAGATACTGGCTCAGGAAAAACAGCTGCTTTTCTTCTTCCTGTTATCATTCGAGCTTTATTTGAGGTAATTTATAGAGTTTGTATGTATTATTATTATTATTATCATCATCATTATTTTTGGTACTGGGATTGAACTCAGGGGCACTCAACCACTGAGCCATATCCCCAGCCCTATTTTGTATTTTATTTAGAGACAGGGTCTCACTGAGTTGCTTAGCACCTTGCTTTTGCTTAGGCTGGCTTTGAACTTGGTGATCATCCTGCCTCAGCTTCTGGAGCCACTGGGATTACAGGTATGTGCCACCACACCCAGTTGCATGTATTATTATTAAAAACAAATGAAATATTTGCTATGTTTCATCCCTTTTAATTTTTATTTTTACATTTTATCCTTAATTATATTAAAATTGCAAGTTGAAACTAGGTATTTATAACTTTAGCCACTGGAGCTCCTACTGATTTTGCTTCTGATAATTTGTATGCAAAACATAATTTTAGAGAATTTTTCCATTTTATATTGAATCAAAGGTCTCTGCATTGAAGGTCTAAAAAATTACTTGCCTTATAAAACCTTTATTTTCAACAGATTATTTTTTTTAATATTTATTTTTTAGTTGTAGGTGGACAGAATATCTTTATTTTTTTTATGTGGGTCTGAGGATCGAACCCAATGACCCACGCATGCTAGGTGAACACGCTACCACTGAGCCATAACCCCAGCCCCTCAACAGATTATTAAAAGAATAAGTTTTTGATCTGGTGGGAAAATATTCTGCTAATCACATGAGCTGCAGTTTATGTACCAATTAAGCCTCCTTGGATTTTGTATTTTTAAGAAACTGCTTTCTAGCGGGGCTTGGTGGCTCACGCTTGTAATCCCAGCACTTTGGGAGGCTGAAACAGAAGAATCGCGAGTTCAAAGCCAGTCTCAGCAATGGCAAGGCACTAAGCAACTCAGTGAGACTCTGCCTCTACATAAAACACAAAATAGGGCTGGGGATGTGGCTCAGTGGTCGAGTGCCCCTGAGTTCAATCCCTGGTACAAAAAAAAAAAGAAACTTCTTTCTATCACAGTTGCAATACCCTTAAATTTGATCTAGGGTCCATCTTGAAATAATACTGCCTTATCTTGGTTGTTAGTTTACAATGTATAAAGCACTTTCACAGGTAATTAGCTTAACAAACATTTTGAGTAATTATGTCAAATACTGGGAATATCCTTTATCTGAAATGCTTGGGACCAGAATTAATTAAAAGTTTTTCTGATTTTGAAACATTTGTATAGATTTTATAGGTTGACCATCCCTAATTCAAAAATAGAAAATACAAAATGCTCCAAAATCTAAACCTTTTGAACATCAAGTTGATGCTCAATATGTTTTGTATTTCAGAGCATTTTGCATTTTCAGATTTTCAGATTGGGGATGCTTGACCTATACTGCTGAGCTTGTGAGCTCCGAAGTATGGCAAAGAAGGAAAAGGGTGACAAATGTGGGCCAAAGAGAGGAAGGATAAAGGAGAAATATTTGGAAATCTAAAGAGTAGGAGGGGCTAACAAGAGAAAATATAGGTCAAAATACTAGAGGAGCAAAACAGAGCCAGAAGGTAGAAAACAAGATGTGGATACACACATGCGCACGCACACATAAAAATAAGGATTTTTTTTGTTTGTTTGGTTTTTTGGACAATGGAAGAAAAGAGCTGGAAGAAAGATAAAAGGTAGAATTCCGGGCTGGGAATGTAGCTCAGCAGTACAGCGCTTGCCTCGCATGCATGAGGCCCTGGGTTCGATCCTTAGCACCACATACAAAGCAGTAAAATAAAGACATTGTGTCCATCTACAACTAAACAAAAAATTTAAAAAAAAAAAAAAAGGTAGAATGCCAAGCTTTAACTGTATCTTCCTGGTGACTACTGGGTTTTCTCTGTATAGGAGGCTGACTTAAGATTGCGGAATCCAGTTAACAAGGAACAGTCCTTCAGTTTTCCCACTTAGGTTACTGTGAACACCTCTCCCTGGCCCCAATTTTGATCTTTCATTGTGCATCTATATTATATAAGAAATGGATTCAATTTATGATTGTTATTGGAGGCAAAACCTGCATGCAGTGAGCAGAAGGCAGGAGGGTTTGTATCCCTTTGGGCTGATGGAGACAGAAGGGATATGTTCCTGGAGTCACTGTGGCGATTTTTTTTTTTCATTATCAGCAGGAATTAACTGCTAGTGATTCTGACTTGCTTTTCTTGTCTTTGCAGAGTAAAACTCCATCTGCACTTGTTCTTACACCAACGAGAGAGTTAGCCATTCAGATAGAGAGACAAGCTAAAGAACTGATGAGTGGCCTGCCACGCATGAAGACTGTGCTTCTTGTAGGGGGCTTGCCTTTACCCCCACAACTTTATCGCTTGCGACAAAATGTTAAGGTAAGCATCCATTTGATGGAATGTCTTTGAAAAAGTTTTATTTAAGTGATATAGGAACTAATATTTGGGTTTTTTTTTCCCCTTGAGGAGTAAGTGTGGTTTTATGCAGCTTAAAATTCTTGCCTAAGACTAAATATTTTTTAAAAGTTCATTTTATATAGGAGAGGAGCACAATTTATTGAATGCCTATTGTATGCCAAATGCTGCTAGATATTCTCACATAGGTTATTCCATTTAAACATCCCATTTGCTCTGGAGATAGGTTGGCATATTCCATCTTTTATGGTTGAGAGTGAAAGATCCATAGTCAATACATTATAGTTGCCAAAATTGAAGCCAGTTTATACTGCTGAACTTGTGAGCTCTGAAGTATGGCAAAGAAGGAAAAGAGTGCAAAATGTGGGCCAAAGACAGGAAGGATAAAGGAGAAACATTTGGAAATCTAAAGAGTAGGAGAAGCTAACAGGAGAAAATATAGGTCAAAATACTAGAAAAGCCAAACAGAGCTAGAAGGTAGAAAATAAGATGTGCGATGGCGCACGCCTGTAATCCCAGTGGTTCAGGAGGCTGAGGCAAGAGGATCGCACATTCAAAGCTAGCCTCAGCAACAGCGAGGCATTAATAAGCAACTCAGTGAGACCCTGTCTTTAAATCAAATACAAAATAGGACTGGGGAAGTGGTCAGTGGTCAGGTGTCCCTGAGTTAAATCCCTGGTACCCACCCCTAAAAAAATGGAAGCTTTAATTTACCTGACTCTGCTCTTTCCTTAGTTATGCTATTATGTTATATTCTGTATATTCTGAGATACAAAAGTATGTAAAAGCAATGTGGTCTAGTTGTAGCTTTGGAAACTTGGTAATAGTATCACTATAGATAAATCACTTTACTTCCCTGAGCCTCACTTTTCTTGAGTTTGAAGAGGAGGTGAAGATACCTGCCTTTAAAGTGAAAATTTTCATGAAAGGATTGGCACATACGCAGACCACAGTAGACTGTAGCTTTGGTGCATGGCCTGGGTCTTGAAGGCTCCCTGCTCTTCCAAGCATCACCAGTTTAATTTGAGGAGTAATAGGTAGCTCCTGGAGTCCCAGGGGAGGAACTGAGATGCTGGGGAGATGGCGGGAGCACTGTTAGAGGAAGCAACAACAGTTGCTTACCAGCTGGCACGAAGCTACGCGGTATTCAGTGACCACTATGGGTGAATAATAGCCTTTCTTATAGGGAGCACTGTTAGAGGAAGCAGCAACAGTTGCTTACCAGCTGGCACGAAGCTACGCGGTATTCAGTGACCACTATGGGTGAATAATAGCCTTTCTTATATGAATGTTGTGAAGATAAAATAAGGTGTATTTGATAGATTTAAAACATGTAAAATATAATAGTAAGACATAGATTAATAATGGGATATTGGATCAGTGATTTTCAGCATGGACCTTCAATATATAAAACAGATAAAGGTGATATTTTATTAATATAAAATTATAAGTTTAGCAATGTATTTTATAAAGTAAACATTAAAAATATTTTTGATGGACATCAAATTTGAAATTGAGTTAATAGAGTATTATAATCTCATATTTTTGTTGCATAGAATAGAAAACATGATTCACATGGGTATGTAGATACAAATTCTAACAGCTTTTTTTTTTTTAATTTAATTTAATTTTATTTTATTTTTGGGGTACTGGGGATTGAACTCAGGGGTACTCGACCACTGAGCCACATCCCCAGCCCTATTTTGTGTTTTATGTAGAGACAGGGGCTCACTGAGTTGCTTAGCGCCTCACCATTGCTGAACCTGGCTTTGAACTCACGATTCTCCTGTCTCAGCCTCCCAAAGTGCTGGGATTACAGGCTTGAGCCACCGCGCCCGGCCAAATTCTAACAGCTTTTAAGCAACTAATCTTGCATTCTCATTCTTAAAATAAATAATTGAATGCATTGGTGGTAATCTCCAGCTTGTAGCTCATATGGTTGGGAACAGTGTTTCACTGTATTTCACTTATTTTTTTTTTTTTAATATTTTTTTTAGTTGTAGATGGACACAATGTCTTTATTTTGTTGCTTTGTATGTGGTGCTGAGGATCGAACCCAGGGCCTCACGCATGCGAGGCAAGCGCTCCACCGCTGAGCCCCAGCCCCAGCCCTGTATTTCACTTATTTTTAAGCCTCAAACTTAAAGAAAAGCAGCAAGTATACTACACAAACCTCGTTTCCCTCAAGCTTCTTGGAAGTAAGCTGCTGATTTGTTTCCCTATATATCTTACATATATGATTCTTGCAAAGACATTGTCCTGTATGCAATTATAGAAACAGGAAATTAACATTGATACATTAGAATACATCAGGAATTGGCATTGATAATCATCTATACCTAGACCCTATTCACATTTTTATAATTGTCCCCTTTTTTTTTTGGTACTGGGGATTGAACTCAGGGGCACTCAACCACTGAGCCACATCCCCAGCCCTATTTTGTGTTTTATGTAGAGACAGGATCTCACTGAGTTGCTTAGCACCTTGCCATTGTTGAGGCTGGCTTTGAACTCGCGATTCTCCTGTCTCAGCCTCCCTAAGTGCTGGATTGTCCCATTTTTTAATAGCACAAAAATCCTGTTCAAAATCATATTGCATTTAGTTGTCATGTCGCTGTCATCTCCTTCAGTTTGGAACAGTTCCTCAGTCTTTTCATTTTTGTCATGATCTTACCATTAAGATTTATAGTCTGCTAACTTTGAATTAGATTAGATTCAATTGATTAGATTCAACATATTTTTGAGAGAAATATTACAGAAGAGATGCTTTGCTTTTTTTATTGCATCCTTTTAGGTGGCAGATTTCTGTCTGTCTTTTTTTCTGGGTAACAGTATCTGTTAAGCATCTGTAAAGTGTCCTTTTTTATTTTCTTTGTTGTTAGTAAATATTTTGGGAGGAGTACTTTGAGATATGTAATTTGTTTCATCAAATTTTTAGTTTATTCATTTATTTTATTTATACCAGCATGGACCCATCATTTCTTGTTTTATTCAGAGGTTTATAATCTATTATTATCATTATTTGTTTGGTGCTCCAATTGTCCTTGATTTGACCAGTGGAAGTACCTTCAGGTTGTTTTCTGTGTCCTTTAATCATATCCACATGGTTCTGTGCTTGCCTTGTTCCTCCCTGTCTCAGCCTGAAATCACGTGTCTTTCCAAAGGCTCTGGCTCATTTTCGTGGAGAATGGTATGTAGAAAACAAGATTTGAGCTGAGTGCGGTGGCACGTGCCTGTAATCCCAGCACTTAGGGAGGCTGAGGCAGGAGAATCGCGAGTTCAAAGCCAGCCTCAGCAAGGGCGAGGCGCTAAGCAACTCAGTGAGACCCTGTCTCTACATAAAACACAAAATAGGGCTGGGGATGTGGCTCCGTGGTCGAGTGCCCCTGAGTTCAATCCCCAGTACCAAAAAAAGGAAAAAAAAGAATGAAAGAAAGAAGCCAAGATTTGAGTTCTCCGTGTGCTCATTTGTTTGGGCTATTACTGCCTTTAGGACCTCTTAGTGGATAGAGCTGAGGAATAAATTTAAGTGTGTGTTTTTCTGTGTGTATTTATTGGAGACTATGAGATAATGAGTTCATGTTAGTAGTTACAATTCTAATTCAACACAACAGGAATTCATTTCAGGGTTTTTGTTTCCACATTTGTGACTCTGACAGGGGAAACCAGCCACCCACTTTTCTTTATGTATTTATTCATTTGACCTGCCCTCCCCACCACCACCACTGACTCCTCCCGCACGGTGTTGCCTCCTCACTAGGTCCCACTCCACTTCTCACCGAGGCTCCAGCCCTCTTCTGCTTCTGCCGCCACTCCCAGCCCTCACAGCAGCCTTGCGCACTCACCAGTGCTCTCTGGGCAAAACACACTGAAACATCTTTCGAGACCTAAGGCAAAATAAAGACCTTTTCAGATAAACAAAACTGAAAGAGTTATTACCAATACACTGTCTAAAGGAGCTTTCAAACTGAGATATTCTACAGATAAAAAAAATGATTCTAGTAAGAAAGGTGTGGCATAGGGAATTACGGGCCAAAGTAGCATATAAGTGCAGGGGAGAGGTAATTGGTGTTAAAACATTTGTCTTTGTTCAAGAAAAAATATAAAAGTTTTAATTAACTTCAACTTTATTAAATTATGTGTTTGATAAAATTCAAGGGAAAGCACTGCAAAAATGAAAAAAGAATTTATAACTTCAAATCAGCAGAGATGGAAAAAAGGGTATAGAAGGAGTAAACTCAACTCAAAATAACTAAAATTGATTTGAACATTTGTGATATTTCTCAGGTACCTAAGCAGAACCTTATAGTTCTATGAACACAGATCCTTATAACCCTGAGATTTTATCATTCTCAGTGATTTTTACCATTCTGTTGAAAAGTGGAATACAATTAAATTTATTAGATCATTTATAATTCTGCTTTATACCAAGCACTCTCATTTAATTGTCACAATAATTATTATCATTTCCATTTTCTGGATGAGAGAACAGATACACCATTATTAAATACTGAGTAAGGTTGCTGCTGAAGTTTTACTGAAGAGCACTACTTTTAGCCACTATGTCAACTAATATATTATAAAGCTCTTAAGAGCCTTGAATAAACATAGAAATTATTATGTCCACTCTTTTATTTTAAAAAAGAAATAACGGTAGCACACCTTTATAATCTTAGCAGCTCAGAAGACCAAGGCAGGAGGATCTCAAGTTCAAGGCAGCCTCAGCAACTTAGTAAAGCCCTAGGTAACTTATTAAGTCCCTGTCTCCAAATAAAAACTGAAAAGGGCTGGGAATGTGGCTCAGTGGTTACCTGGGTTCAATCCCTGGTACCAAATAAATAAATAAATAAAAATAATAAGAAATAATAGGCCCAAAGAGGTTAAGGAATTTACACTTATTCACAAAGCCAAATAGCTGTCAGCCAGCCTGCAAGGCCCTTTCTTGTCCTTGCCAATCCTCAAGCCTTACCCTGTCCATTACGCCCCTCCCTTACAACCTGTAAGCCTCAGTGGCCTCCCAGTCTGAGAAATTATATAGATGCTTTCCCTCTACCTAGACCACTCACCTTGCTCGCTCCCACTGATCCTTTAGGTTTGAGCTTAAGTTTACGGTAGGACTGACAATAGATCCATCCATTTATTGTATACCATACTTATATCATTAGCATTTATTTATGTTTCTGGCTTTATATTCCATGTTTTCTGAGAATAGAAACTATGTCTAACTTCTTCACCATTGAATTCTGAGTACTTAGTGTCTGGCACATATTAGTTGCTCAGAAAAAATAGAATAAACAAATGAATATTATCTAATTCTCAAATTTGTTTTTTCTCTTTATTTAGGTTATCATAGCGACCCCTGGGCGACTTCTGGATATAATAAAACAGAACTCTGTAGCACTTTGTGGAATAA
The DNA here is from genome assembly GCA_004024805.1 of Geosciurus inauris. NCBI lineage: Eukaryota > Metazoa > Chordata > Mammalia > Rodentia > Sciuridae > Geosciurus > Geosciurus inauris. The sequence goes on along the minus strand of PVHX01008389.1, from coordinate 73,247 downwards.
AAATTGTAGTAGTAGATGAAGTAAGTGGTGGTGTTTAAAAATATTAGTCACATAATTTTGTGTAATTCATAAATCATGTTATAAATTCATAAAGTATGTTATAGTTATATAATATGTATTATATAATTCCATTGTATATGTAGGGCATTTTCTTCCACAGAGAAAAAAAATTCCATGACACTTAAAAATTTATAGTGGTGGTACTTAAGCTGTTTCCTGTGTAGAGCTGAAGCTAAAATTAAACCAGAACTGTCTTTTCCTAATTGACAGAATACATAAATTCAACTGGTACTACCTTTTTAGCTATAAGTTTTTTAAACATTTGATGCTTCGTATCATTTGTCTGCAAAAATAGAGGAATCAGTGACATATAATTACTATTACCAGGAATTGTGGAGGAGGTAACTAAATAATGCTTAGTTGGATGGCCTTTTTTCTTTCTTTCTTTTTTTCTGTATGGCCATAGGCACCTGTGGTTATGATTTTCATTGTTAATATACCATATAGGCATTTGATACTTTTGGTTTCTATAAGAAGATGAAGTAAGTGCATTATTATTATAATTATTATGTCATAGTCCATCATGCACACAAGCGTGAGAATACAAAACCATGTACCAGCCCACACTGGTATACCTTCACATAGGTCCCACCAGCAGTGATAGAGCAGAGTTTTGGTGTTACCCAGCAGTGATAGAAATATAGAATGCTAGATGTTGACCAGTGATAGCATCCTGGTGGGCTCTCTAAGCCCACATAAATCACAGTAGGGTACTGGAGGATGTGGAAAGAAATGTAGCCAAGACTCTGAAGAGCAAGGTTTGGATATTTGTTCCACCTCCTATGAAACATTGGGAAGTTACTTAATCTTCTAGAGCAGTGGCAAGAATGAAGAATGGTTGCAGAGAAGTCTCACAGACTGAAAAATCCTAAAGAAGTGTAATATTATATTACTTTGTCCTTTAAAATATGTGCTAAGTCAGCATTTTCCTGGCATGGTCTGTTTGTGGAACTGATTCATAGCATATGATTGTCATCAGATTTAAACTGCCCATATGACTAGGCTCCCATTTGTTGATAAACCCATGTTCCTAAGTTCATCCCATCTTTGGAGCCTGAGAAAAGATTCTTGTATGGAATTTAGTTGGGTTCCATTCTGTCTCACTTCTCTGCATAGCATTTTCATTTTCTTTGGTTAATAAGATTTCATATATCAATGCAAAAGAAGTATCCGTTCAACCGACATGCACTGAGTGCCTGTCATGTGCATCCCCTGTCCCAGCTTCTCAACATTTAAGGAAAAAGGTCCTTCTTGGTCTAGAGGGGAAATGCGCTGATTCAGCAACTGAAGCTGAAGTTCACACAGATGTACTGTTTAGGTACAGATTAACTAACTCTGGATAAGTTTCGTTGGAGTTGCCGAGTTTTGAATACCTGCTGAAATCTTGTTGGAGAATGAAAGACAAGAACATTATCCTATGTGCTGAGATAACAAAAGTACTCAAATGGGTGATGTAGGGCAGGATTTGGCAAATGCTTTCTGTAAAAAATTAGATGGTAAATATTGTAGGCTTTGGGGGCCGTCCTGGTCTCTGTCGCAGCTAGTCCATATAGCCATAGACAGTATGGCAGTGACTGGGTGTGACTGGGTAAATGTAGAACTTTGTATGTGTGTGTACTGGGAACTGAACCCATTCCAGACAAGTGCTTTACCACTGAGCCCCATCCCCATCCCTTGCAAAACTTTATTTACAAAAACTGGTAAAGGTTGGACTTTATCCTGAGGGCCATCATTTCATAACTACTGATATAAGCTGTTAGTAAAATAATAGGACGGTATATAATTTGTTCATTGTCCAGGACAAACAAGGTAAGAAAGAGAAATGGGAGTAAATGCATTGGCGCTGTAAAATATGGCTTCTCAGAGGTAATGGCCTCAAAAGGTGGAACAAGATTTAGGAAACAGGATGTATTGAACATTCCAAGTGAAGAGACTAGCATAAGCAGTGCTAGAAAGTCCAAGTACCTATGTGGAGGAGAAAGGAAAGAGACCAGTCAGCTTGAGGAATTCTTCCTGAGAAATAATAGGAAGTAAAGTTGGGTGGTTAGGGTGGGGTCAAATTATAGAGGGCTCTGAAAGGGAGTCAGAGGAATTTGGATTTGATGTGGGAGACAATGAGGCTTTCTAAATTATTGAGTTGGGGCATAACATGTTGAAAGTGGTGGTTTAAGAAGGTTATTCTGCTTCTCAGTACAAGAGAAATTAAAGAAGAAAGAATCTGAGACAGAGCAGCCAGCAATCCAGACAAGGGGTGAAAGGTCAGGAACAGGGTGGAGGCAGTAGGACTCAAGGGTTAAATGAGAGTCACTGTACTTGTTTATGAGTCTCCTGGTGACTTAATATGAGAGCGGAAGAAGACAGTGACAGAAGTGACTCCATAAATTATAAGTTGTGTCTTTAACTTTAGAAAAGGGTAAGTGGGTAACTGCTGGGTTTTGGTGATACTATTTAAGTTTGGCTTGAGAGTGTTGAATTTTGTGCGCATGGTGGACTAAGGGGAAACAGTCTGTAGATGTAAGAAACATGCACTGGAATTCACTTGACATGATGGTTTCTCTAAGGAAAGGAGGTTGAAAAGACATGGACTGGGGTAGGGTCTGGCTTGGGGGTTTGAAAGACAAAGCTGTAAACAGTAATCTGAGAGACCTAAGAGGAACTGAGAATGAATAATGTCCTTGAAGGAGAGAAGCCACTGTTTCAAGAAGAGAGTAAGGACACAGGAATGACCAGGGGTGAAAACAAAGGTAATTCCTTTGGAATTTAAAAACTGTTCCCTTGCCTTTCTGTGTCTCCAGTGAGACCTTTCCTTTGGACTAGAATTTTCTCCTGGCACATCTATCTTCTGTGTGTGTCTGTGGCTCTGCAACCACCCCACTCCCCCAGGCAGGCTCTAGGCTTGCTTTCTTTTCTTTTCTTTTCTTTTTTTTAAAGTATTTTTTAGTTGTCAATGGACCTTTATTTTATTTATTTATTTATATGCCGTGCTGAGAATCGAACCCAGTGCCTCACACATGCTAGGCAAGTGCTCTACCACTGAGCTACAACCCCAGCCCCTAGGCTTTCTTTCATCTCTGCTCTGTTGAACTGTACACAGAACTTATTTTTTTTCTTACATTGTGTTCTCAGCTATTTCCCAGTAATTAAGCGTGGTGTTTACCCAAGTTTTCTTAATGGTAAGAATCACCTGGCATGCTTAGTGAATATAATACAAGATCAGACTCTCACTTGGATATTCTGATTCAGTAGTTCTGAGTTGGAGCCCAGGAATCTTTAAAAACTCATTCCATGTGATTTTTACCTTCAGAGAGGTTTAGGTACTTGTTAAGTCTTATAATTAATGAATGCTCATTTACTTATGAAATGCATTTTTAGGGCTTTTGATGTGCTGTACACTACTGTTGGCTTTGAGTCTACAGTAGAAACTACTACAGATGAGTTTTCTGCCTCATGGAGCTGTGATAGTTGTACCCACCCAAAGTAATGTGGCGGAGACAACTGGTGGGTTACCTTAGATTGGTAGTTCAGAGCTCTCTGGGAAGGTGACATTTGTGCTGAGATCTGAATGAGAAGGAACCAGTCAGGTAAAGGTCCATGTGGAGGGAAGACTGTTTCAGACAGGACAGCCATTGCACAGGTGCTGACATGAGACTGGTGTGGGTTATTTGGAGACAGCAAGAAGGCTGGTGCGGTGGGGTCAAAGAGAGTGAGGGATAGTGGTGGGAGATGAAGTCCGAGAAGTGTACAGAATGAGAGCTTGTAGGACTTTAAGGCCATGGTGAGAGGCTGGATTTTACTCATAAGTGTGATGGGAATCTACTGGCAGGTTTAAGCAGAGCAGTGATAAGATCTGATTTATAGTCTAGAATATAATGATATTCTAGAATCTCTGTGGTTGCTTGAGGAGAATGGGTCATGGAAGGGAAGTGACAGGAATAGAAGCAGCGCCTCCCATGTGAGCAGGAGAAAAGTGACTGCACTGGGATGCATTAGTGTGTCAACAGCATTGTTGCTGAGGAGACGGTTAATGAAGAGGAGATGAGGTAGGGACTTCTGATGATGTCATTTCACCGGATGTGTATTGGAATAGGAGTAAATTTGGCAGGGAGGAAATACAAAATTCCGTTACAAATATGCTAAATTTGAGGGACCTGTTAGATCCTCCAAGTGGAGGTGTTTAGTTGGTTGCTGAGAAGCAGTTGTGACCAGAGATAAGATTTGGGGACTCTGATGTGTACATATTCAGAGCCATGGAACATGTTGGTGTTATCTAGGGAGAGAATACAAAGAGGAAGAGAAGGAGGCCCATGAGGCAGCCCATGAGGCTTTCCAGAATACAGAGGCGGTCCAACATACAGAGACTGAGCAAAAAAGAAAGGGATCTGACAAAAGGGGGGCCGCCTGGAAGGAGAAAAACCATAAGGGAAGAATATAAGTGTTTAGGGGCTGGGATTGTGGCTCAGTAGCAGAGCGCTTGCCTTGTGCATGTAAGGCACTGGGTTCTATCCTCAGCACCACGTAAAAATAAATAAATAAAATAAAGATATTGTGTCCATCTATAACTAAAAAATATTTTAAAAAGGAATGTGTTTAAAGGAGATGATGGTAATTATGTTATAGGATGTAATTTAAATATGAATTTCAAGTGTATGAATTTTGTCAGTTTTGGTTGATGCATCTGTTTCCCTGTTAGACATACGTTTTTTGAAAATGCAGTCTCTGTGCGCCTTGACCACCTGACACCCAGCATTTCAGCTTTCTATTTATAATGGAGGTTCTAGAGCAAGATTGCCACTGTTCATGTCCCAGCCCCACCCCTTAGTAACTTATTATTCTGTGTATGATATACCTCAGTTTCCTTATCTGTAAAATGGGAATCATGCTAAAGGGGGAGATGTGGGGGCGTGCCACAAGATGGCGCCGAGCAGTCAGCTCAGTACTGACCACGCTGCCCTGAGAAGCCACCTCCCCGCGCTTTTATTGGCTGACCTCTGCTCCCATACTGCTTTAGCCAAGTGACCCTATACTGTTTTCAGGTGGACAGCCCCTTCCGCATCTTTAGCTTAGAAACCAGACACCACTGGACCCTCCTTCCTATATAAGCCTGTGAACCCCCTCAATAAATCGGTACTTGCTCAGATGAGACCCCCTGGTTCATGGTGAATTGGGCCAGGCGGCCTTCCTCTCTCAGTTCAACCCCCACCGGAGACCCCCGAGGTGCCCCCCCTCACTCACTGGCCGAAAGGGAGTTTGGTACCCAGCTGGGGCTATCCCCTCAATTATTATCAGGATATGTGTGGCACTTGGAAAGGTGCCTGGCACATAGTAAATGCTCAGTTAATGTGAATTAGCTACTCAGTGGTGGTTTGGTGAGTAAATGTTTAGCCCTGGGATCCTTAATAGAGATGGAAGTCACATTCTCACACATTAAGGAAGTCATGAGTAATGGAGAAATGTAAGCAATATCAAAAACAGGATTTTTCAGAAAAGCTGGGCAAAGTTTGTTCTACAGTTAGGATACACTTGTGTTAACCTCTTTTTCTTATCTCTTACTCTGTTTACCTCTTTTTTTTTTTAATATTTTTTTGGTCGTAGATGGACGCAATATCTTTATTTATTTATTTTTATGTGGTGCTAAGGTTTGAACCCAGTGCCCCACGCATGCGAGACAAGCGCTCTGCCACTGAGCCACAGCCCCAGCCCACCTCTTATTGTTACATTTTCTGAGTAGTTTTGTGTTGACTCTAAGTGGTTCTAATGTTTGAAATACTATTTATGTAGTAGTTTTATTTTGAAGAATTTTTTAAAAGTATGTTTTTTTTACATTTTAACCTGATAACATCCCTCTAAAGTAGGAAATGGATTTATAAGTAGAAAACTAAGGTATAAAAAGAGCAAGATTTCCCCAAAATCTTATTAATACTTTCAAAATAATGCAATTTAGATGGGGACTCGGAACATGAATATTGTATTTGTATAATTATCTTGCTACACGTGGTTTTTCTATTCTGGCATTTTCTATTCTGTTTTGTTGGGTTTTTGAAAATGCTGTTCATTTAGTTGCCATTCAGTTGTGCATTTTGAATGGCAACTATATTTTATGAGTAATCCATGCACATTAAAGATGAATTGGCAAATGGATGGGGGCAGGCCCATGTTCCTTAGAATAACCATAGTGTATTTCTTTTCAGATATTTTCTCCTGTGTATAGTTTGTAAGAGACCTTGAGAGTTCAGACTTGAATCTATACACGTTGAGAATCCTTGAAGGATTTTAAGCAGGAATGTGCTAGAATCAGATTGGTGTTCTAGACAAGAATAGCCAGGAAGCCAGAAGGCTGGTTCACAGGATGGATGCAGAGAAGGATTTGAGTCAGAGCGTGGTGTGGGAGTGGGAGGAGGCATTTCTAGACACACCTCAGAGACTGAAAATAGGGGAGGTGGTAATGTCTGCATTGTGAATTAAATTCTTTTTGCTTTGTTGTGTCTACCAAGTTTTCTATAGTGAGCATATCCTATTATTTAAAAAAGTGAAAATTGTGCCTTAAAGAGAGACAAAGACTCTCTATGAATTGGGCTCCTGGGGAATGATTTCTACCTGAAAGAGAGTAGCTCCAGTGGGGGGGAGGGGGGAGGGCTGGTGGATGGAAGAGTGAGTGGAAATGAGAAAGCAAAGGACCGGAGACAGCGGGTCCCGACGACTTTCAGAGCTGGCAGAAGACAGGCAGAGGAGTTTAGTTCTAAAGGCCTAGGCTGCATCTCCCAGGTAGGAGAAGCAAGGCCATCTGCTGAGGTGAGTGGCACTTGGGGGATTATTGAGGGATGTTTACAGAGTGTACTGTGTGTGCACACATGCACATGTGTACATGCATGTGTTCTCAGTGTCCCATGATAAACAACAGAAATTTATTTCTCACAGTTCTGGAGACTGGGAAATCCGAGACCAAGGCACCAGCATATTCCATGTCTGGTGGGGGTTTCTGCTTCAAAGATGGTGCCTTCTTGGTAGGTCCTCATATAGCAGAGGGGGAGAGCAGCTCCTTTCCACCTCTTTTGCAGGGGCAGTAATCCCATTCCTGAGGGTGGAACCCTCATGACTTAATTATCTCCTCAAGGCCCCACCTTATAATCCTATCACACTGGGGGTGAAATTTGAATGTAGGAATTTGGGAGGACACCAACATTCAGACCATACAGCCCCAACATTAAAATTTTTTATTTAAAATAATATTTTGTTATAAATATACTGTATACTCATGTAAAAAATAAGTAAATAAAAACTTTGCAAAAAACATTAAAAGTGAAATTGCTTACCTATAAGCCCTCTAGGTTTCTTCTCTGTTAATAGTTAACAAATAAGTTTCTTGAGTATATACACATACAATATTTTGTAAAATGATAGCATTATATTATCCAGTTTTCTGTACTTTGCTTTTCCTCCCCTAGAAATCATTTGTTATCTAATAAAGGGCTTTCTATATGATGGATGTCATAGCTCCAGCTTTATGTTTGACTGCATGTATGTTGTGATTCTACATCACCTACAACCTGAGAAATGAAAAGTTGTGCTCCATCTGTGTACAGTGAATCAAAATGCATTCTGCTATCATGTAAACCTAAGTAGAATAAATAAATAAAAATTTTTTTAAAAAAGGGCTTTCTAATCATTTTTCATAACATAATGTGTTACATTGTTTTACACCTCTGAGGTGTTTTACTCCTATTGATGGATACTTAGAATATGTATACTTTTTGCAATTATTAATAATGCTGTAACAGCAATTGTTGCATATCATTGTAAATATTTAATTGTGCAGTTTATAAATTTTTAAAGATTTTTTTTAGTTGTAGATGGACACAATATCTTTATTTTTTTATGTGGTGCTGAGGATCGAACCCAGTGCCCCACACATGTGAGGCAAGCACTCTACCACTGAGCCACAGTCCCAGCCCTGTAGTTTATAATTGTATGTAAGAAATTTCCCTTTTGAGGGCAAGGGATTTAGCTTAGCAGTAGAGCACTTGCCTAGTATGTGCAAGACCCTGGGTTCAATCCCCATTGCCATAAAAAAAAAAAATTCCCTGTTGATCCTTTGTCTTTGGCATTATGATGTGTTTCCCTGTGTATTTTTGATGTTTATATTTTTAATCATATCAGTCTTGTTTTGGGTGGCTCTGAGTTTAATGTTAAGCAAAACTAACTTTAAAATGCTTTTATTTTAGGCTGATACCATGTTAAAGATGGGCTTTCAACAGCAAGTGCTTGACATTTTGGAAAACATTCCAAATGATTGTCAGACCATTTTGGTTTCAGCCACAATTCCAGCTAGCATAGAACAATTGGCAAGCCAGCTTCTGCATAATCCTGTGAGAGTGATTGCAGGAGAGAAGAACCTGCCTTGTGCCAATGTGCGTCAGATTATCCTGTGGGTAGAAGACCCAGCCAAAAAGAAAAAGCTATTTGAAATCTTAAATGTGAGTGGTGAAGCAGTCAACCATGTTTTGTAGATTATGTTTGCATTTTTCACAGCTCTTAAAGAGAATGGTGTTTATATTCAACTTTTTGGGGAATTTGATAGATGTTTAATAACATTGCTTTACCTATTGGAATTTTGTGAGGATCAAATTTTAATTTGTGAAAACATGCTATATTGATGCAGGTTGGGTTTGTCTTACACTTATTATAGAAAGATATTTAAATATCAAATTATCCTCAAGAATTTTTTTCTAGCCAGGGTATGGTGGTGCACACCTGTAATCCCAGCACTTTTGGAGGCTGAGACTGGAGAATCTTGAGTTCAAAGCCAGCCTCAGCAACAGCAAGGCACTAAGCAACTCAGTGAGACCCTCTCTCTAAATAAAACACAAAATAGGGCTGGCAATGTGGCTCAGTGGTCAAATACCCCTGAGTTCAATCCCTGATACAAAAAAAAAAAGAATTTTTTTCTGAAAATTTTAGTATTTCTTGGCTCCTCTGTCCTTGAGAAATTTTTAACTGTTACTGATTTAAACAGAAATTTATGAAGTGAATGCTATGTGCAAGCATAATTACTTATACAGTATTGAGTTAAATATGGCTTCTGTTGTCTCATTAGTGGCATTTAGAGCTATACTGATTGCACTTACATTTTTTAAAAATATTTTTTAGTTATACATGGACACATTCCTTTAGTTTATTTATTTTTATGTGGTGCTGAGGATTGAACCCAGTGCCTCACACATGCTAGGCAAGTGCTCTACCACTGAGCCACGGCCCCAGACATGCATTTACATTTTTAAAAAATATATTTGCAGTATTAATGATCGAAAAATTTGAGGGGTGATAGACTGGCTTCATTTGCGCATATTTTAAAGAAAATATTCATTTTAACATAACATACCTTTTTTCTCTTCAATGGTATTTATAAACCTTTCAATAATTAGCTTCTACTAATGCTTTCAGAAAAACCTACCATTGTAAATTATGCTATGTGAATAATTTTAAATATTTTTAATTTTTTCAGGATAAGAAACTCTTTAAGCCTCCAGTGCTGGTATTTGTGGACTGCAGACTAGGAGCAGATCTGTTGAGTGAGGCAGTTCAGAAAATCACAGGTCTGAAAAGCACATCTATACATTCAGAGAAGTCACAAATGGAAAGGAAAAACATACTGAAGGTTTGACATTAAATACTGGATCTTCTCTTTGCTGTAAATCTGTTGTGCCACACTTTCAAGAGAGAATATGTACCCAGCTAGTTTTACAGCAGACCTTTTTTAATGACTGTGAGAACATCAGACAAGCAGTGATCACGAAGTTAATTATTCCTCTTGCTCAGGCTTCTGTGTTTTGGGAACAGTAAGCCTGTTCTCTAGGAATTGTACTGAATGGATTACTAATTCAGAATTCACCATTTCTGAAATCAGGTCACTTTGACCTGGAGCAGAGTAGTACTTTACTTCTGAAAAAGATTAGCCTGAGTAAATTAATAGAATCAGTTCCATGGTAAAGGTTTCAGGTATGAGAAAATTTATTTATTGAAAAGACATTGCAAAAAATATTGATTAATATTTGAAAAGAGAAAAGATATGAGAATGGCATAAAATTTATTATGAATAATAAATTCTGTTGCTGTTTTGGAAAGGGATTACTTGAAGGAGACTATGAAGTTGTGGTCAGCACAGGGGTCCTAGGACGAGGCCTCGACTTGATCAGTGTCAAGCTGGTGGTGAATTTTGACATGCCTTCAAGTATGGATGAGTACGTGCATCAGGTAGGGAGGTTTTGTCTACCACTCTGTTAATGACCTTTACTGGGTAGGGCATTGTCAGTATGGCATTAAGTTAAAAAAGGCAGGACAGAAAATTATGTATGTTTGCTTCTAAAACATATATGATATAAGCCAAATGTTGGTTTTATTAGCTATATGTATGCTTAAAATGCATTTTTAAAAAACTAGAGGTAAGTTTAAATGTTAGTTTAAAAAAAATTTAGACACTATAGCCGGGCACGGTGGCGCAAGCCTGTAATCCCAGCACTTAGGGAGGCTGAGACAGGAGAATCGCGAGTTCAAAGCCAGCCTCAGCAATGGGGAGGTGTGAAGCAACTCAGTGAGACCCTGTCTCTACATAAAACACAAAATAGGGCTGGGGATGTGGCTCAGTGGTCGAGTACCCCTGAGTTCAATCCTCAGTACCAAAAAAAAAAAAATTAGACACTAAATTTTTAGTTCTTTTTTTATTCTTCATTGAGCATATTAATGGCTTTTATAATCAGAAAACTGTTTTAAAAGATGGTTTTAAATTGATATATTTGGCTAAAATAAAATTGATTCTATGAAGTATTTGTTTTTTAGGAATTTTGTCTTCATCTTCTCTTTGTACCCTTACTGGTTCTAGTCTTTCACCTTTTAAAGTTTCATTCCTTTCCTTTTCTGCCAAAGGTAACAATAGCTTCTCTTTCTAGCAGAAATAGAGCCTTTTCTTAGGGCCGCGTTATCTCACTGACTGCTCCCTGTCTTCCTTCTCGAGCATCACTTACAAACCTGCCAAGTGAAACCTTTCTCTGATGTTCTTAGAATCACCTCTGAATGCCACATTTGCTTGAATCACCCACTGAAACCCTTTTAGTGCCTGTAATACACTGTTCCTTTTTCTTTTTACTTAAACTTAATAATACAGAAGTACTTCTCTTTTCTTTTTTTTTTTTAATTTATATTTTGGTACTTCCTCGCTTAACCTACACATCAGGCCACTGAATTAATAGCCTACAGGAGTTGATTGTTCAAGTAACTGAAGTCTATTTTCTTTCAAAAATAGATTTTCACCCAGCATGCTGCTGCACACCTATAACCCCAGCTGCTCAAGAGGCTGAGACAGGAGGATCACAAGTTCAAGGCCAACTTCAGCAATTTAGCGAGGCCTAAGCAACTTAGTGAGACCCTGTCTCAAAATAAAAAATAAAAAGTGCTGGGGATGTAGGTCAGTGGTCAGTGGTCAGTGGTAAGGCACCCTGGATTAAATCCTCAGTCCAAAAAAAAAGACTTCCACACACATACATGTATATACATGTACACATATTTATACACACTGTACTCACATGTGTGCACACACATGCACACAAGAATGTGTGTATACCACACATACATAAATGGAACCACATTATACCAACTGTTCTATGCCTTGCTTTTTTTACTAAGTGTATCTTAGACATCTTTCCTTATCAGCACACATAATAGGTATAAATGTTAATGTGTATTGAGTGCTTTGTGTATGAGCAGTTTTCTCTTTAAATGTTCTTATTTAATCTGGCTTGTTCTGTTTTTATAGCTGCAAAGTAATATGTTGTATGAATGTACTGTTATTTATTTTAAAAATCTTTTATTGAACAAGTGTTTCTAGTATTTCATTAAATAATGCTGTTATAAACATCCATGTTCTCATCTCTGCGCATCCTGTGTGTTACTGTAAGGTAAATTCTGTTGGGCATAGTGGCATACAAGAGGCTGAGGCCAGAGGATTACTTGAGCTCAGGAGTTTGAGGCCAGCCTGAGCAACACAGCAAGACCTGTGTGTTTCTAGTGGAAATGCTAAATGATAAATTTCTAGTGGAACTGCTGAGTTAAAGAATATGTGTACTAGGCTGGGGATGTAGCTCAGTGGTAGAGTGCTTGCCTAGCATGCACTAGGCCCTTCTTTCCATCCCCAGTACCACAAAAACTAAACCAAACCAAAGAATATATGCATTTAAAATTATAATAGTTTCCATGTGTCTCCTTTTTAATATCAGGGGTGGAGAGCTTCTGGAAGGGATATTTGGTATTTGTAAACATGGGCTATCTTTTAGAGTTTGGAGACTCTTGCAGCTTTTTTTTTAAACAACTGTAGATTCCATTGTAAATTAGCTCATTAGATATAAATCACAGTACAATACAATTCACCCATATAAAGTGAATTCAAACAACTAAATGGTTTTAATATATCCATAGCGTTATACCACTATCACTTTGGTCAATTTTAGAAAATTTTCATCATCCCTAAAAGACACCTAGGACCATATCAGTCATTCCTCATTGTGCCTCTCACACACACACCCTCATCCCTTGATAGTCACTCCTCACTTTATTTTCTATCTATAGATTTGCTTCTTTGGACATTCATAAAAATGGAATCACACAGGTTGTGGTCTTCCATGACTTGCTTCATTCACTTAGCATAATGTTTTGAGTGTTCAACCATGTTGTGGTGTATATTAGTACATCATTTTTATTGCCAAGTTAATAGTCCACTGTATGGGCATAACACATTTGTTTATAAATTATTAGTTGCTACATGTTTAGCCAAAAGTTTCCACTTTTGGCTACTGTGAATAGTGCTTCTGTGAATGTTTATGTCCAAGTTTTTGTGTGCACATGTTTTCATTTCCTTGGATAGTACCCTAGGAATGGGATTGCTGGATCATTTGGTAACTCTATGTTTAACATTTTGAGGATCTGCCAGACTTTTCCAAAGTGGCTTCATTCCCTGGGTGTGGTGGTGCACAGCTATAATCACAGGTGGGAGGCCAAGGCAGGAAGATGGCAAGTTGAGACCAGCCTCAGCAACTTAAAGAGACCTTGCCTCAAAAAAATTTAAAAAGGGCTGGGAATGGAGCTCAGTTGTAGAGCACCCCTGGGTTCAATCCCCAGTGCCACCAAAAAGGAAAAAAGTGGCTTTCCTATTTTACATCTCCAGCAGTATATGAAAGTTCCAGTTTCTCTACATCCTTGCCAGCATTTGTTACTGTCTTTTTATTAGTCATCCTAGTGGTTATATAGCGGTATTTCCTTGTTGTTTTGATTTGCATTTCCTTAATGGCTAATGGTATTGAATGAACATCATTTCATGTTCTTGTTGACTATGTGTATATTTTCTTTGGAAAATGTCTGTTCAAGTCTTTTGCCCATTTTTAAAATTTTGTCTTTATCATTAAGTTATAAAAGGTTTTTGTGTACTCTAGAAGACTTATCAGAGATATGATTTGCAAATAGTTTCTCCTATCCTGTGGGTTGCAACTGTTTTTCATATCAGTTTTTATTTTTATTGGACCAATTTGGTAGTATAATTAGGCAAATCAGGTAAAAATTAAAGCTAATACTCTTATCAGTGTTCACTTCCCTCACTTCTCCCAATCTCATTCCCTAGAGGCTACCCCTTTTAACTCTTTAGAGGCTTCTTCCTTTACAGTATTAAAAATGCCTTCTATGTGGATAATTTAGTAACTGTCTATTGATTTGGGCATTAAATATAGACTTTTAAGGTTTACATTTCAATTTAGAAGCAGAAATTGACCATGATTGTGTTTTCCCCTCTTCTGAAGAGTTTCTCAGTATATTTTCATTTTATATTTGGAGATAAGTAGATTTGGGGCATACTGTGGATTTTCATCACAAATATGTGTCCATTTTATTCTGTGAAAGTGAGAAATAACTATGAAAGAATGAATCCACTTAAATCTAACATATCAAGGTACTTAGTATGCAAAAGCAAATATCCTCTTGTTGATTCAAGATTTCCAAAAATGTTTTACTGTATCCCACCCACAGTGAGAAATATTTTTGTCATTACCTTCTTCCCATCACTAACTACCACACACACACACGCTTAACAGAAACACAATTTTCACAAACAATATTATTTGTATTATATGTAATCACTTCTGTTTTTTACTTGAGCTGTTCCATTAAAAATATGTTGGTGGCAGAGGCACACCAGTCAAAAAATGCTATTTGAATAAATGTCAATCTTAGCAAAGCACCTTTAAATAATAATCTTCATTTTTCTTTCAAGAGACATTAAGATTTTATATGAGCATTTTGAAAATATCTTTTTTGCATTTTATTTCAGGTTGGAAGAGTGGGGAGATTAGGTCAAAACGGAACAGCAATTACTTTCATCAATAACAGTTCAAAAAGACTCTTCTGGGATATTGCAAAAAGAGTCAAGCCTACAGGATCCATTCTTCCTCCACAGTTATTAAATTCCCCCTACCTTCATGACCAGAAGAGAAAGGAACAGCAGAAAGAAAGACAGACACAAAACGATGTGGTTACAGGAGCTAATCTTATGGACATTATTAGAAAACATGATAAAAGTAATTCTCAAAAATGATTTGTTATGCCACTTTGAATAAGCTTGTATTGCATATTTTCAGCAGAATTTCTATAAATTATTACTGTACAATTTGAGTAAATGAGAGTATTTTTGAAACAATCTTTAAGATAGGATTTTTTAATTTAATAAAATATATGAAGCAATATTGTATTTATTTCTCTTTTGAATTCTCAAATTAAAAACAAAGTCAGAAAATAAATTGTTAAATAATTTTTTCATCCAGACAAAGGGGGGTTTTGTTGTTGTTTTTGTTTTTAAATAAATAGTTCTCAGAGCTACTATCAGAGCTGGAAACTTCACAGCAAGAAGTGTCACTCAGAATGCTGATTCTCCACAGTGCCACAAGACATTGGAAAAAAATGGTTAGAACTACTCTTAAAAGAGTATGAAATATGTGTGTGTGTTTGTTTATTTTGTGCTGATGGGGATTGAACCCAGGGCCTTGTGCATGTGAGGCAAACATTCTACCGATTAAGCTATATACCCAGCCCAAAATACGTGTTTTTATTCTCAGTTGTTTTCCTTTCAAGCTGGCTAACAATTTTTTGATAAATTTAATAATATGGGCTACTTATCAAAGTCATGTCAAGTTGTATTAATGTTGCTTTGTAATTTTATGTTTGTCATTTTGCTAACTCGGTAGTTTTAAATATTGGAATAGGTGTTTGATTTTATTGCATCTAAACATATTTATTTAAAGTCTGATAGCATAAATTAGTTGAGAAATGTAAGTGGTCAGTATGTTATACAAATACTGACATTTAAACAAGCTTTATAGGGTCAGCGTCCTCCCTGAGGGGCCATGAGAGAGATTTTTCTAACCAAAGCCCTATGTTGGTAATTTGTTAGTATTGTCTTTATCCAAAGGAATTAGGGTCTGGGGGGGCTGAGGTTCCCCAAAGTATGTGATCCCTCAGTCTCTGGCTCTCTTTCTGTATGTCTGCTGTCAGGTGGTGCGTATATTTGATTTCAAGGAACAAAGATGAGCAACCTTAAGGTTCCAGGGTGCTGTTAGCAAAGGCACCTTGGAAGGCAGAACTCAACAGCATTAGCATGGTACCTAACACATATTAAGTGGCTTTAAAATGTTGCTAATAATTACTAAAGAACAGGGAAAGTTTTTACTAGGCTCAGACTTGTTTACAAATAAAAGTGATACAACCGGTAAAATAAGATGACTACATGAGTCACCATTTACAGGAGACCATATTTAAACAAAAATAAGTAATATTTGACTATAATTTAATTAAGCAGGTCAGCTTAATTTTCTGGCAGTCTGGCTTCTGTTCCCACCGCTGCACTCACTGTCCGCAGAGCTGTCTCCGCAGACCCTCCTATGACCCCATTTTCTACTGCCCTCACTGTGAATTTCTTTATTGGCTGGGCCTGGCTGGCCTGCCTGCTGCAACTCTCACTTCCTTAAGACAGCTGGCAAATGAGATAGCGGTGGGGGAAAGAGCCTCTAACCCAGCTTCACTGTAAGAATTAAGTGAAATTGCTTATGGAAAGTCCCTCCTAAGGGGTGCCCTGGAGGGGGAAGGGCAGGTAGTGCCATCAGCTCTCTTCACCATCACTGTTGCCAGGAACAGTGATTTACGACTTTGTTCTTTTCTTAAGCTCCCAATTTGGCTTCATACTTACTGAGTGTTTATTCCTTCATGGAGGCATAGAACATACCTCTTATTACCGTTACCACAATCAACACAAAATTTGCTCCATTAACAGATAAGGTACAGAGGTAACAAGTCATCCAAGGTGACTTTCCTGGCAGCCTGCAGTAAACTCACTCTGGACAGACAGGACTTTGGTTGTCTCCAAGGCATACTTAGAATGATCCTAGAGGTGCTAGGTCCTCTGTAAAAAACATCAACTAATGATAAGTAAACACAGTTCTCTTGTTTGGCTGTCAGAGGACTTATTTTACAGTTATGTTTTATAAGATGTGGTGTGTATGGTGTTACTGGACTCAGTAACATAAATGTTTACTTTTATAGTATGTTTACAATAGTAATTCTTTAGTTTTAACTTTGTGAAAAATTTGTACATCATCTTTATTTTTCTCATTTAATGTCAGATGAAAACTTGGCAAAGGTGTTTGCAAATAAATGGGTTCCTGTTATATAGCTCCACCCTATTTTTTTTAAATTAAGGAAAATTAATTACTATTGTAATCTTTAGCTTTGCTCACTTAAAAAATGAGAAGGTTTGCTTTAAAGTTCTCTGATATCATCCCAAATCTACATTTTGCTTTTAAATCCTTATCTCCATGTATGGAATTTGCTTCAAAATAATATGGGGAAGGGAAAAAAGTATACATGAAACAAGACTGGCCAAGAATTGGTTATTATTGATGCCTGGGACTAGAATTGTTTTGGACTTCATGTTTTTTGGCTTTAGTAGTAGTTTCTTATATATAATGAGCAATCCTGGGGATGGGACCTAAGTCTAGGTCTAAGATTCATTTATGTTTCATACACACTTGTAACCTGAATGTAATGTTATATGATATTTTGAGTGTGCCAGCATTTTGACGTGACTTGTCCTCTGTAAAAGGTCAGATGTGAAATTTTCTACTTGTATCACATCAATGTTCAAAAAGTTTCAGATTCTGGGTATTTCAAAATTTGGATTTCCAGAATAGAGATGCTCAGTTTGTACATATAATCTCTATTCCCATTCTTTCATTTGTTGCCCTGAATATCTTCAATTTACCACTGGACATTGTGGCTCAAATACAGTATGACTAAAGCCACATTTGTCATCTTCCTCACCAAATAATCTAGTCCTTCTTTTCTTACTTCCCTGTTGTCTGAGAAGCTACCACACCCTTGGTCATGCTCAAAACAGTCATCATTGACTCACTTTTCTCCCTACTCTATCTCTGCTTAGTCACCAAGTTCTATTATTCTTTGAAAATGACCACATTTTCATGCTGCCATTCTGTTACCCTGGGTCCAAATTATACTAACAGTCTCTGAATTGGCCTTTCTAATTCTGGATACCCATCACTCAATGTCCTCCCAATCCATAGCAGGAAAATATTTTTAGTGTATAAATTACTCTGATGATTTCTTGTTTAGAAATTTTAAATAGCTCCCTATTGACAGCATCATCAAATCTGAGTTCTGGCTAGTGTCTGAATCCTCTTTCACCGAGTCCACTCTGCAGCTTTCTGCCCACCGCTCCCCAGCTCAAACCATCTGCTGCAGCTTACCACATGCTAGAACAGTTCAGAACACAACCATTGTGGGATCAGACAGTTCAGCCCAACTTCCATGAACACATTCATAATACAAGTAATTAACTGCTGGCAACCAAGAGCTGATGTGTCACTGATGAGCTCTCAACACAACTGAAGGAAAACAAAGACTCAGCTACTAGAAGGCCAGTTTAATTAGGGCATATTTTTAATGCTTTCTTTTCCTATTTTGGATCCCGGTGATATTTTCTTGGAATTACAAAGGATCTTAAGTGCTGGAAATCAGGAAATAGTAGTAACATAAAGTGAATTCTGACACTAGGGCTACATTTTAGAACTGACAGTGCTTCTCTGATGTATGAGTTAGGTAACTGAGAGTGTTTAATTAAAGTACTTCAGGAAAAGGAAGTTAGGGCATTTCTAAATGTTGTGACTTTTAACACATTTTAAATACAGCAGTTTATGACTTTTATGAATATAAAAATATATTCAGAAAATTACTAATTGAAAATGGCATTTTTTACATAAAGTATCCTTAGAAAGATAGTAAAAAGGGAAGTATGGTAGCTGAAGGGAGAGGAGAGAGCTAGGAGACTTTTTTTTATGATATATCTTTTTAAAACAGTGTACAGATTTCTTATTTGTTAACTGATAAATGGTTATTCCGTTTTCTTTAAATCCTTTTGGATTTGAGGATGGAGGAAAGAGTAGAGTTTTGTATTTGAGTTTCATATTTAAATTTTATTTTATGGGGAAAACTAGAGTTTTTACTCAAGAAATAGTTTATATATTTGAGACTTCATTGATATTAAATAGTACACAAAATTATAATTCACTTAAACCTCTATCAAATTAAAATAATTAGCTTAGTGTTTGTTGATAGAGAGGTATTGGGTGGGGGTGCATTTTTTACCTTTTAAAAAATAGTTGAGCTGGGCACCATGGCACACTCCTGTAATCCCAGCAGTTTGGGAAGCTGAGACAGGATTGTGAGTTCAAAGTCAGCCTCAGCAAAAGTGAGGCGCTAAGCAACTCAGTGAGAGACTATCTCTAAATAAAATACTAAATAGTGCTGGGGATGTGGCTCAGTGGTGGTGCCCATGAGTTCATCCCTGGTACTCCCCCCAAAAATTGATAATTGTAAATGTTTTAAGGGAATTTCACAAGGGTTTTATAGAAATACCCAGATAGAGCCGGGCGCGGTGGCTCAAGCCTGTAGTCCCAGCACTTAGGGAGGCTGAGACAGGAGAATCGCGAGTTCAAAGCCAACCTCAGCAACAGCGAGGCGCTAAGCAACTCAGTGAGACCTTGTCTCTACATAAAACACAAAATGGGGCTGGGGATGTGGCTCAGTGGTAGAGTGCCCCTGGGTTCAATCTCCAGTACCAAAAAAAAAAGAAAGAAAGAAATACCCAGATAGGACTGGGTGTGTAGCTCAATGACTGCTTACCTAGCGTGTTGAGGCTCTGCATTCAATCCCCAGAATCCCAACAAAAGAAAGAAAGAAAGAAAGAAGACAGACCAAGACAGAGGATGTCCTGGCACATTAGTCCAGGGGCTGAGGAATCATAAATGGCTCCCTTATGAAGAAGGCCTAATAGCTTCTTTCTGTCTCATCTTTGCCTAGCATTCAGTGTGTTCAGAGGATGATAGCAAGATCTAATTGAGCAATATGCTTCTTTTAAAAAAAAAAATCAGTAAAAAGGGATTCTCAGGATTTCAATTTCCTTTATGTGTAAATTAGGCTTCCATAGGTTTTCTTGATTAATTTTTGAGTGGTTTCAATCTTGGATATATATATTCTCAAAGAACTAATTCTCTATTCTGATTTGCAAAAACACTGTTTTTACCAAAATAAGGACAGATTTTTAGGACACAATCTTTATAGATTTTCTTTTTTGATTGATTGTTCTGGTTAACAATACAAAATGCAAGACTAGCTGGAGCTGCAAAACTACTGTTTTATTCAGTTAACCAAAGAGCTACCTAGTTAGCCTTTGTGAGACTAATGATACTCAAATATAATTGTGTTTTTTTAAAGGTAAACATCTGCATCAGTTATATATGGCTATGATAACACATTTTTCAATACCAAAATAACAACATAATCTTACAGTTTTTTTCCTGATCTATATACATTTATATGGCCAGTCTTGCACAAGTTTGAAATCAATCATGTTAATTATACACTAACTTGCCAAAAATCCACAGGACCCATATCCATCCATAGGCTGTGTGATGGTGACATCTTGTGATATTCTGAGACCTCATGGTCTTTAGTAGCCATGAGTAACATAGCACATGTTAAGCTTCTTAATAGATCTGAAAATAAAAGTCAAGCCTCTTAAGAGATCTGAAAGCTTCAGACTGACAGCCTTTGACTATGTCTCTGAGGCTTGCTTGAGCTTTCATTATCAGCTTTTGTAATCTTGGGATAATGCTAGTAACTACAGGGTTCTGGTTAATTGCATTTTTTTTTTTTAAAGTCTCTACCAAAGTTAACCAGGAGGACATTGAAAAAGTAGGACTACGATTAAGAGATAAAAGGTGAACAAAGGAGAGCAATTCATAGAGCTGATAGGCAGAGTTACTGTGTGAATAGCACCCTCTTGAGAGACCTCCTGAGGTCTCTGCACATTTTTGGGTATTTGTGAGAACTGAGAGGTGGATGTTGTGGGACTAGTTAATCCTCCCACAGTATTTGGCATCTTTGATGGCAATGTCACGTCATAGAGAGAAGCTGGGGCAGCTTTGACTTGGCTCTTAGCTGCCTCATGGCCTCTCTGAGCTCCTTGGTTACAGTTCTGTATACCCTCACCACTTAGGATTCATGGAGCATGCTTAGCAGAACACAGAACACTGGTGATTCCCTGTAGCTGGTGGTGGATATCAATGTGCATGGGAAGGGCAAGCATTTGACAATAACCAAGAGGGGAATTAAGAATTTTATCATGATTTCATGAGCATCAAGGCTTGATTTTGTGCTTATCATGTTTCGATTTTATGAGAGAAAGCAGAATCTTTTTTTTTTTTTTTTTTTTGTACCAGGGATTGAACTCAGGGGTACTTGACCACTGAGTCACATCCTCAGCCCTATTTTGTGTTTTATGTAGAGACAGGGTCTCACTGAGTTGCTTAGCGCCTCGCCGTTGCTGAGGCTGGCTTTGAACTCACGATTCTCCTGTCTCAGCCTCCCAAAGTGCTGGGATTACCGGCTTGCGCCACTGAACCCGGCTTATTTTGTGTTTTTTATGTAGAGACAGGGTCTCACTGAGTTGCTTAGCACCTCGCCTTTTGCTGTGGCTGGCTTTGAACTCGCGATTCTCCTGTCTCAGCCTCCCAAAGTGCTAGGATTACAGGTATGCACCACCATGCCCAGCAGAAAGCAGAATCTTTATAAACAAATATGAAGACAGAGTTTTATTTGACTGAAGAGCAATAAAATAGCTGCTTAGTGTAAAAATTTTGTGCTGTGATGGAGGAATACTATTCCATTACATAATTTCATTTAAAATAAGTATGCTAAAAAGTAAAATGGTAATTATGAAAATGAAACTGTGGATTTAATACAATTGCTAATAATAAGCAAATTCATGAGTTGAGTATTTAGGTGATTGGTTTCTAAGTTTGTGGTACTATAAAATGAAAGCAATGACTTTTTTTAATGCTTTAATCAATGAAAATAGAAGATGGAAGGAAGAAATAATCAGAATTCAAGAAAGGTAAGAACATAAAGTAATGAAACAAACTGAATCAGGATGACTGATATTCTTTTTGATTGATCTGATTAACACTTAAAACAAAAATGCAAGCCTAAATTATCAAGAATAAAAGTAACAATAAATATTGGTCAGGATGTGGGGGGAAAAGTTACACTCATACATTACTAGTGGGACTGCAAATTGGTGCAACCACTCTGGAAAGCAGTATGCAGATTCCTTAGAAAACTTGGAATGGAAACATCATTTGACCTAGTTATCCCACTCCTGGGTGTATACCCAAAGGACTAAAATCAGCGTACTATAGTGAAGCTGCCACATCAATATTTATAGCAACTCAATTCACAATAGATACACTACGGAACCAGCCTACCTGCCCTTCAACAGATAAATGGATAAAGAAAATGTGGTATATATATACACAATGGAATATTACTCAGCCTTAAGGAGAAATGAAATTATGGCATTTGCCAGTAAATGGATGGAACTGGAGACTATCATACTAAGTGAAATAAGCCAATCCCTAAAAACCAATGGCCGACAAAAACATACATTGGAGAAGAGATGGCCTCTTCAACAAACAGTGCTGGGAAAACTGGAAGTCCATATGCAGCAAAATGAAACTAAACCCCTATCTCTCACCATGCACAAAACTCAACTCAAAGTGGATCAAAGACCTAGGAATTAGACCAGAGACCTTGCACTTAATAGAGGAAATAGTGGGCCCAAATCTTCATCATGTCAGTTTAGGCACTGACTTCCTTAACAAGACTCCTAAAGTGCAAGAACTAAAATCAGTAAGTTCAAAGTCAGCCTCGGCAAAAGTGAGGTGCTAAGCAACTCAGTGAGACCCTGTCTCTAAATAAAATACAAAATAGGGCTGGGGATGTGGCTCAGTGGTGGTGCCCCTGAGTTCAATCCCTGGTACCCCCCCCCCCAAATTGATAATTGTAAATGTTTTAAGGGAATTTCAAAAGGGTTTTGTAGAAATATCCAGATAGGACTGGGTGTGTAGCTCAGTGGATGGATTCAAACTAAAAAGCTTCTTCTCAGCAAAAGAAATAGTCAATGAGGTGAAGTGAGAGCCGACATTTTGGGAGCAATTTTTTGCCACACGCACATCAGATAGAGCACTAATCTCCGGGATATATAAAGAACTCAAGAAACTTAACACCAAAAAAATAAACAACCCAATCAATAAATGGGCTAAGGAGCTGAACAGACACTTCTCAAAAGAAGATATACAATTAATGAACAAATATATGAAAAATGTCAACATCTCTAGTAATTAGAAAAATGCAAATCAAAACTACTCTAAGATTTCATCTCACGCTAGTCAGAATGGCAGTTATCAAGAATACAAACAATAATAAGTGTCGGCAAGGATGTGGGTGAAAAGGCACACTCATACATTGCTGGTGGGACTGCAAATTGGTGCAATCAATCTAGAAAGCAGTACGGAGATTCCTTAGAAAACTTGGAATGGAGCCGGGCGCGGTGGCGCAAGCCTGTAATCCCAGCACTTAGGGAGGCTGAGACAGGAGAATCGTGAGTTCAAAGCCAGCCACAGCAAAAGGTGAGGTGCTAAGCAACTCAGTGAGACCCTGTCTCTACATAAAACACAAAATAGGGCTGGGAATGTGGCTCAGTGGTTGAGTGCGTCTGAGTTCAATCTCCAGTACCAAAAAAAAAAAACCAACTTGGAATGGAACCACCATTTGACCCAGCTATCCCACTCCTCAGTCCATACCCAATGGACTTAAAAATAGCCACAGTGACACAGCCACTTCAATGTTTACAGCAGCACAATCCACAATGGCTAAACTGTGGAACCAACCTAGATGCCCATCAACAGATGAATGGATAAAGAAACTGTGGTAGATATACACAACGGAATATTACTGAGTATTAAAAGAGAATAAAACTATGGCATTTGCAGGTAAATGGATAGAGTTGAGGAATATCCTGCTAAGAGAAATAAGTCAATCCCAAAATACCAGAGACTGAATGTTTTCTCTGATAAATGCATGCTAATCTATAGTGGGGGGGAGGGAATGGGGTGAGTGGAGAAACTTTGGATGAGGCAAAGGGGAGCGGGCATGGTGGTAAAAATGATGGTGGAATGAGACGGACATCATTACCCTAGGTACATATACGATTGCACGAATGGTGTGACTCTACTTTGTGTACAACCAAAGAAGGGAAAAACTGCTCCATTTGTGTACAATGACTTGAAAAGCTTCCTGGTGTCATGTACATGGATTAGAACCAAAAAAAACCCAAAAAATAATATTAATTAGCTCTCTGAAAATAAATTCACAAAAATTTTAAAAAAAACAATGGCCGAATGTTCTCTCTGATATGCAGATGCTAACTCGAAATTGGTGGTGGTGTGGGGGAAAGAAGCACTTTGGATTAGACAAAGAGGAAGGCGAGAAGGGAGAGGGGAAGGGAATAGGAAAGACAGTAGAATGAATCAGACATACCTTTTCTATGTCATATATGATTACACAGCCCATGTAATTTCACATCATGTACAACCGAAGAACAGGAAGTTGTACTCCATTTATGTATAATATGTCGAGATACATTCTACTGTCATGTGTGACTAAAAAGAACAAATAAAATGCAAGCCTAGATACAGCTACAGCAGACTGAAGAAGATTGAGTTAATCACACTCTTTTAAACAGACTGTGGTTATTATCTGCTAACTATTAAATTACTTCTAAGATAATAGAATTCCTTTCTAACTAGGGAATAGGCACTGTTTCTCTAACTAATGAAAAGGAACTATTGTAGATCAAAAATTACTTAGTGAGCCGGGTGTGGTGGCACACACCTGTAATCTCATCAACTTGGGAGGTTAAGGCAGGAAGATTGCAATTTCGAGGCCAGCCTGGGCAATTTAGTGAGACCCTGTTTCAAAATAAAAATAAGGACTAGGGATATAGCTGAGTGGCAAAGTCCCCCTGGGCCCCTGGTTTCAATCTCTAGGACAAGAAGAAAAAAATGCACATATACATATGTGTTTGTGTGCAGGTAATTTAGTGATTTTTTGTTGTTGTTGTTGTTGAATACTGAAGATTGAACTCAGGGGGACTTGACCACTGAGCCACATCCTCAGCCCTTTTTTTTTTTTTTTTTTTTTTTTAGAGACAGGGTCTCATTGAGTTGCTTGGCAACTTGCTTTTTTGCTGAAGCTGGCTTTGAACTCACAATCTTCCTGTCTCAGCCTCCCAAGCTGCTGGGATTACAGGTGTGCACCACTGAGCCCTGCAATTTAGTGAGTCTTTAAGGAACAAAATAATAGCCTAAACTTTCAAGCTGTTTGACAAAGGCAATGAAGAATGCTGGTGCATTTTCCTGGGGGTCCAACAGTGTTCTAACTACTTTTGATGATTAACTGATGTAATCCTCACAAGGGCCTTACTGTCACCGCAAGGAGGTTCTGAAAGTCTAGAGGCAGAAGAAACCATTCGGAAATTCTAGGCTTGTGATGTGGCACAGAAGAGAATTTAAGGATGTGCCCAGTTTTAGCAAAGAGAAAGAGCTTTCTTAGGAAGTGAAAGGTGTGCTGGGCTGAGGTTGTGTCTCAGTGGCAGAGCGTTTGCCTAGCACGCATGAAGCACTGGGTTAGATCCTCAGCACCACATAATAATAAATAAGTAAAGGTATGGTGTTCATCTACAACTAAAAATGTTTTGAAACAGAAAGCAAAATGTGTAGATATACATTCTTAGGGTAGAATGTGGGCCATCTCCAGAGCCAGTAGTATTTTAGGGGGTTTGGCTCTTCTATAGGAAACTTGGTGAGGTGTAGGCATGGGAAGGTATGTGGAAGGACATCAGCCTGGTGGACTCAGTGGTTTGTGGATCAGAAGGTGTTTCTGGTGGTCTGGTCCTTTCCAGGATCTTCAGGTCAACACTGTCTCCTTTGGACAATGTTAGGAATGTGCCATTATTTTATCTAATCTGAAAATACACCATGTAGGAGAACACTGCACGTAGGCTTTAATAAAATAAGGCAATTTTACAAATGAGTGAGTTTGCTGAAACTCTAAGATTTGTGGATTTCTCAGAAATTTGGGAGTGACCAGCGGAGAGGAAAAATGGGTCTGGGGAGTAAGTATGCTCATGGGGCTTCTAGATTTTGAACTACAGTCTCTTTTTCCTTCCCTTTGTCTCCTTTCTACTTATCTTTATTTCTTCTACCTTGCTATGAGCTAGGTACTTTTTAAATGGTACACAGATTTCAGAGGGGTTCCTTAAGGTGCCCAAGATCCAAACTCAGGTAGTCAGACTCTTGCGTCCATGTATAGAACCACTTTCCTGTGCTCAGTTTTGACACAGAGAGGACAACTTACAAGTTCCTCTGAGTGTGAGTCCTTCTCTTCTCAAAACAAGGGCCATTTCCTCTGTTTAGGAACAAAGTATTTAGAGCTCAAGAAACTACCTGGATGCTTCTTTTTTCTCTCTCCACTCTCCCAAAGAGGAAAAATAGGACTATCCATGGCCCGTTGGAGAGCTAGGACCAGAGCCCATGCCCTTTGACTTTTTCTATGACTAATGCTGCCTATTTTGTTAGTTCCCAGAGCTCCTAGAACATTGCTGTGCTCTGTTCTCAGTGAATGCTTAACAAGTATTTAACAACTGCATAACTTATAATAAAATAAGACTTATATGTTAATAAAATGGGGGCAGGTATTGGGGATTGAACCCAGGAGTACTTCATTACTGAGCTACATCCCCAACCCTTTTTTTTTTTTTTTTAATTTTGAAACAGTATCTTGTTAAGTGGCCCAGTCTAGCCTTGAACCTGTGATCCTCCTCAGCCTCCCAAGTAGCTGGGATTATAGGCATGCACCACTGCACCTGGCAAAATTTGTGTTTATATGTTATGAAAACTTAGAGCTGGGTACAATGATGCACGCTTGTAATCCCAGTGATTTGAGAGGATGAGGCAGGAGGATTGTAAGTTTAAGGCTAAGCTCAACAATTTAGCAATACACTATCTCAAAATAAAAATAATAAAGGACTAGGGATGTAGCTCAGTGGTAAATCTCCCCTGGGTTCCATCTCAAGTACCCTCCACAGACACACAGACAGACAGACAGACAGACAGACACACACACACACACATGCACACACACTTATATGAAGAAACAGACACTATAATTTCTTCTTTAAAATCATGAATTTATGGTCATTAAAAGGAAGGCTAAACTGGCATGCCACAGGAAGCTACTACCCTTTAGCCTGATCCTAGAAAGAGAGACACATGAGATAGATCTTAATCTCACCAGAGCTTGAAATAGTCATCCTAGCCAACTCACAGACTGGTGACTAAGAAAGTAGAAGCTATTGTAAGCCACTGAAATTTGGAGGTGTTTGTTACACAGCATTGTGCAGCAGAAACCGACTACTATGGAAATCTTATGGTGACCAAAAAGGGAACACTAACAACTTACTATGTGCCAATTAGTTTATATCCACTAACCTACATAATCCTTTAAAAACCCCTATGTTAGAAACTATTATGATCCTATTTTATAGATGAGGAGACTAAAGCAGAGAGGAATGGAGTAACTGCCCAAGAACATACTGGTAGTACAGTAAGACCTGGATTTAAACCTGGGTCCATATGATTATAAAACTTGTACTCTTTCTTTTACTAATACATCATATATTATTGCCTTTTTTGTGGGGGAGGAGTTACTGGGAATTGAATCCAGGAGTGCTCTACCTCTGAGCTATATCTTCTATCCTTTTTATTTTTATTTTGAGACAAGGCCTAGCTAAATTGCTGAGGATGAACTTGGACTCAGGATCCTCCTGCCTCAGCCTCCAGAGTTGCTGGGATTGTAGGCATGTGCCATCAAACTCAGCTTTCAAATAATTTTTAAAATTCTGAGCTATACAATGAAAACATTTTAAAATAAAAGTTATCTTAAATAATACACAAAACAGTATTATTCCAATCATAATTTTAAAATACCCAATAGAAGATAGAACATTTAATTCTATAAGGTTAATGTTAATCTTTAACATTAACTGTGAGAATAGAGACTCAAAGCAACTGGAACCAGCTGATAGAAATCAGACATTGGTAGCTACCTCTGAGGAGGTAAGGTATTTCTTCATGAGCATTAGTAAAAAACAAACAAACCTGGAAGGACTGTTTTCAAGTTTCTAGAAACAAGAAGCAAGGGTTCATTAGATTTTATAATTATTGTGACAAACCGAATGCACTTGTCTTGATCACGCTTTGTTCTTTCATTCATCTAAGAGGTCTCCAGCAAAGCCCCTTCCTGACGCTGTGGTAGACAAAGTCTCTGACATACATTTCTATCCTCAAAAGACAGTTTCTCTGGGAGGCCCAGAAGTGGCTTATCAGTTGCTTTTCAAACTGCTCCTCTTCAGTGTTGGTGGAGGGGATGGTGGAAGGCAGGGAGCCTAAGCTACCAGAGCTGCTGGCCACAGGGGCCCTCCATTCTGTCTCCCCTTCCACGGCCATTGCTGATCCTTCTCACTCTCTTTATAGGAAGTGAAAGAACTGTCTTCACTTCTGCCTAGTCCTACCTGGAGGGTAGAGAGAAGAACCCTTACTTCCCAGTAGCTATGGCCATTCCTCCTCAGACTTTCTGATGCCCAGGGCGGGTGCAGAGCCCGGGAACCTTGCCACCCCTGGTTCTGTGCCCCTGTCCCCCTTCTTCCAGCGCTGTCCCTCTCCTCCTCCTGCCTGGGGAGGCTGGCACTCTCCTGTTGTTGCCTGACTGCCCAAGCCCTCTCCTCCATGCTTGCTTTTCCTCATCAGCACCAGTGCCCACACCCATCCCTCTAGCTTCCTCTTAATTAAAATCTACTGTAACTCAAGTCAGAATGACTCTGATAAGTTAATTCATATTGTGACTCTGGAAATATGGCTTACTTTTTCTTTTTTCTTTTTCTTGAAGGAACAATTAAATGTCTTATTTGGATTGTAAATGGTAGGATTTTAGGATTCAAGAAATAGGAAGTAATAATAGTTGCATTATGGAATGCTATGTGTAAGGCAAATGTATTATCTCATTTAATTCTCATAACAACCAAATGGGATAAATACTATTGTTAGGTCCATTTTAGAAATGAAGAAAATGAGATGCAGAACTGAGGCCATGCAATGAAACTGGATGACAATGTGCTCTAGAGCTTCACTGTCTTTTTTTTTTTGGGGGGGGGGTGCACAGTGCAGAGGATTGAATCTAGGGGTTCACATATGCTAGGCAAGTGATCTACCACTGAGCTACATTCCAACCCTTTTTATTTTATTTTGAGATAGGATCTCACTAAATTGCCCACCCTGGCCTTGAACTTGCGATCCTCCTGCCTCAGCCTCTTAAACAGTTTGGCCTGCACCACTGTACCTCACTGAAGTTCATTCCTAATAACTAACTGGGAAAGAAGTGAGAGATACTTCTAGTATGTGTGGTTTTCGGTAGCTCACAGATCACCTCTCTTGGACAATGCTTATGCTACTCCAAAGCCTGGCCCAAGTCCTGAGAACAAAGTTTATATAATGAGCCACTTATCGCCCTCCACTTGGTAAGGCTGAGTGCAGACAATGTTAAAGCCAGGAAGCCCTGACTCTAGAAAGTACCTGACATATTATTTTGGTCAATCCCTTCCGTTCACACATGAAGAAAAAGAATCAAAGAGGTTTAAATTTATTTAATTGCACCTCCCAACAGCAGATGACTTGTTCAGGAATTTGTCTTTTTGCAGAACTGGGGATTAAACCCAGGGGCACTTTACCACTCTGCTACCTGCCCACATTAATTGCCTCATTTCTGCTCCTAATGTCAATCAGGTTGCTTCTTACTTTGTACTTGAACCAACACCTCAGTCTCCTTCAACACCCCTCTTTATTTCTCCTGATCATGCACAATGATCTGCACATCTTCCTCAAAACTTGGCTTTATCCTGAGCACAAACTTGGGGTGCAAAGGCCTGGGTTTGAATTCCAGTTTACCATTCTATCAGTGAAGAGACTCAGCCATTGTGGTTAAACACAGAAACAGGTGGCCTGAGGCTGGAGAGGGCTTTGGACCCTGGCTGGGTCTAAATGCACAATGACATCAACCTGCAATGGCCGGCCAATCCCAGCAACCTCACTGAGTCAAAACCAAGAGACATGAGTTGTTATGGAGTCCAACAGGGTTGTCTTTGTTCAGAGCCTCGCGGGGGTGGGGGCTTAGGTACATGGAGCAGGTGGGAGGATGGTGAGGAGACAGAATCTCCACATCCGCTGCCTATTTCATTTCTCAGCAAAAACCTTTCTCCTCCCTGGAAATGGAAGCAGAAATGAAACTTTAGCCAGAGCTGGGGCTTATTTATAGCAGGGCAGGAAGACTACATTTAGGAGAAAACTCTATGAACATGAAAATTCATCTCCCCTCCTCACAACTCCAAGGCACAAGAGTCGAGTACAAAGAAGCACAGATCAGAGGGGACAGAAGTGAGCCCCCTCCCCCCACCAATGCAGATGCACACCCACTAC
Source organism: Geosciurus inauris (assembly GCA_004024805.1). Classification (NCBI taxonomy): domain Eukaryota; kingdom Metazoa; phylum Chordata; class Mammalia; order Rodentia; family Sciuridae; genus Geosciurus; species Geosciurus inauris. Next base: position 43,107 of record PVHX01008389.1, on the reverse strand, counting down.
CCCAGAAAAGCAGGATCCTTGCCCCTCCATCCCCATGGACCATTTTAATCACCCTGCACTAGGTACCTTTCATACAAAGGGAGGCTTGAGCTCATTGTGTCCTAGGTAAGAAGCTAGGTTTACAGATGAACCTGTGATGAAGGTGTATCTATTACTACATTACAGGAATGGACCAGATTACTAAAGATTTAAACAGTTTAGGGAAATGGGCAGAAACGAGGCTAATGAAATTCAGTCTCACAAAGACTAAGGTCATGCATTAAAGAAGAACCCATAATACATTTAAATGGAGCCTTAATAGGTGAAACTGCAGGAAATAATGAGAAAAGTGCCCCAGGGCTAGATAATAACATCATCAAGAGTTTAGCTGCAAACAGGGGATTTCCTCGTGGAGCAGAGAAGTAATGGTTTCTCTGTAAATGGTTACTCACAGCTCATTTAGGATCCTGGTATAATTCTGGGCTTATAGTTACCCAGAAACTATAAGTTTCCCAGTTACCCAGCACTGTGCTAAAAAGGGAGCAAAAAAAGAAAAAGGAAGGGTTGGTCTGGGGCTCAGAAATATGATATAATATATTCAGCAGGCATTTTTCACTCTCTTCTTAAGCTCAGTACAAAAAGAACCCTTTAGTTCAGGGTTTGCAAACATTGGATAGAGGCCCCGGCAATTCTTTTCATGCTTTTGTCCTCTTTTGCTGACTTTTTACTTTTCACTGGTATATATTTCTGAAATAGAGCTTCTAGATTAATTACAGGGAGGGGCATGGTTAATGCTAAGATAAAGGAAATTGAATTTTTTCATTACACATATTTGCTAATCTGCATGCTTTTACAAATCTACACATTAGTTCATTATGTTTTCTTTGCTAAAATGTCTTTTCCCTTCTTATTCTTCTGGTAGTGGAGGACAAGAACCAGGTCTTCTTCCTCATAAGGAAATGGAATAATTTTAAAGTTAACATTAACAGCCGGGGGCGGTGGCTCAAGCCTGTAATCCCAGCACTTAGGGAGGCTGAGACAGGAGAATCGAGAGTTCAAAGCCAGCCTCAGCAATGATGAGGCGCTAAGCAAGCAACTCAGTGAGACCCTGTCTCTACATAAAACTCAAAATAGGGCTGGGGATGTGGCTCAGTGGTCGAGTACCCCTGAGTTCAATCCCCAGTACAAAAAAAAAAAAAAAAGTTAACATTAACTTGAGCCTAGTCAGGTGTGTAGGAGATCAGGTTGCTACAGAACTAGCAGTTAAGGGTGGTCACCAAATTCATGAAATCAGAAGCAGCATTAAACCACAGACCTCCACTAGCAGAGACCAACAAAAGCCCATGTTGCCAAAACTCAGTCCTTGTCCCTGATGCCAATCCAAGGACACGGTTTTGAAAAAAAGGAAAAAGAATATTTATTGTTTTGCTAGCAAAGGAGAAACACAGGGGACTCCTATCCCAAAGGCTGTGATTCTGCCCACCAGCAAGAACAGGGGCCTTTAGAGAGGTGATTCAAAGTCTACATTCCATGTGTTCTCCATCTGGAGTTGTAATGCACTTGTTAATTTAAGAGAGTTATTTCTGAGATCTTCTGGTACCATCTCCAAAGTCTGGATTACTTGTTCCTATGATGGGTGTGTGCTCAAAGGCAGATAACTGCCTAGGATGGTGAAGAAAGGTACTCCGGTTTCCCCTGACATGAGGGCGGGGGAGAGATTAGGGAGGAGCAGGAAGAGAGGAAGAGAAAGAAACAGGTCCATTTTAAAAATAGGTTGCAGTGGCAGAGAAGCAAGGGTGACATTCAAAGCATAAAGTGGACCACTGTTACACCCACATAGAGGAACAGAGAGGCCAGGAGTGTGCCATCAGAGAGAAATCAGGAGCTGTTGATTCTATCCCTTTTCCTGCAGTTGGAATCAATTTTATGATGGACATAAAATTACATTTAGAACCCACATCCTTAGACCCTGCTCTTTCTCCACATGCAATGAGACAGGCCCTGCTGGTGAGTGTGGCCATCAGATACTTCAGATGTGGCTGGTCATGGGGCTGGTGTAGCTCAGTGTTAAAGCACTTGCCTAGCATGTGCAAGGCTCTGAATTCAATCACACACACAGAATATAACATATTTAAACTATCTTTATGTTCATGTAGTTTGTTTAACTTTTAGGTCATATGCGCACACACACATGCACACATAAAGTAGTCGGGTAGTGTAAAATACATAGTAGATGTCTGAAAAAAGAATATAAGCTACCTCAAAAATTTTTATGTTGATTACCAATTGAAATATTTTTGATATATTGAGTTAGATAAATTATATCACTAAAATGAATCACCATTTCATTTTTTTCATATCACAGCTTCTAGAAGATTATAGCTCACATTATCTTGGACAGCATTGCTCTTTACACTTTCAAAGAGTAAACAGATTTTCAAGGTAGCAATTTGTACCCTTCCCCCCCTCCCCCCTTGTAGAATTTCAGGGGAAGGAGACCAGCTGATGAACTATTCTCATTTTCTTTTTTCAGGGCTCTAATCTGAAACTGCTTAGGCCCAATTGTTGTCTACTAGAATGGTCTTTTGGGATCAATGAATATTTTAAGAATACAGCTGGGAGAACTAAAGGACACTAAACAGATTCGTTCTTTGGGTATAATTTCATATGAACTGAATAGAACCCCCTGAAGTCCATCTAAATTTGCACCATGGCTTTTGAAACACTGTTCATCACAGAAGACGGACAAAGCCACCACACATTCATCTTTGTACGCTAGAGGAAACTGAGGAAATGGGGTGTAAATAGAGCATGGGGCTCTCTGTTGTATATCTGGGGAAAAAAACAGAACTCCCTCTGATGGGGGATTTCTTTCTTTCTTTCTTTGTTTTTTTGTGTGTCAGAGAACTGACTGTGATCTAATTTTTTTTTTTAAATGAAGCCTTATATAAAAGGGTAAAGGCATTGGACAACTGTGGAATTATTCATGAAGCTGCAAGACTGAAGAAACATTCCCTTCTCCCTCTCTGGAAAGAAAAATATGATGTCCAATTCTTGCAATCCAGGTGGCTTCTTACTTGGCAACTGCTCTTTTATAGCCAAAATATGAGAAGCAATTATTTGACAAAATTGGTTTTATGCTACTTTTAAGATGAAAAAAGAATTGATTCTTGTGAATATACAAATTAAGCCATGATTATAAAAACAACTCAATGTGTATCCTTCTAGACAGTTCTAGATGTTTAAAGACACTACTAGTAATGGCCTTTATAATAAAAAGGAATTAGATTACAAACTATTTTGGAGATAGCTGGTTTTGTACACACTCAACCTCCTTTTTGAGATCATCCAATGCCTCTTTTTTAAGACTGTTGAAAGGTAATGGCTAGAAGGTCTTTCATTTTCCACTTAAGAGCTGCAATTCTACTTAGAGGAATAAGCAATTTTGTCAACAGGATGTCAAAAAATGACCTTGGGCCATGTTGGCAAAGCACAGTGGGAAGAAGACACCTGATAAAATTTAAACTCGGCCTTTAAAAACAATTGTTCTCCTGACATGAACTTTATGTAAGGCCCACAGCTTCCTTTATGTAAAAATAGGTTACCCAGGAGGCTCTGAGGCTGGCATTAGTTTTTAAATCTTACTAATCATCCTTGGAATAAAACCAGCATGATTCAAAGAGAAAAAGAGCATTCAGTAATATTTACTAATCCCTGAGTTCTTTCATTTGTATATTAAAAAGGATTACTCCTTAACATAATTGCTTCTGTTAAAATTACTGGCAGTATTGCTAAATATATTTAGATTGTTTCATTGAGTGATCATAACTGAATTCATAAAGGCTTCAAAACCAGACCAGACCAGATCAAAAAGGATTAGCAGGAGGTATGAATGATAGTAGAATTAATTGGACATTATGACTCTATGTACATATATGATTACATGACCTGTGTAACTCTACATCATGTACAACCAGATGAATGAGAAGTTATATTCCATTTTTGTATTATGTGTTAAAATGCATTCTACTGTCATGTGTAACTAATTAGAACAAATAATACATATATATATAAATAAAAGGATAAGCATATTACAGTTCATACTTCCAAGACTCTTGGCCAAACACATATTAGAATTTAGAAGAAAAATACAGAATATAACAGAATTTAAACTATATTTATATTTATGCAGTTGGTTTAACTCTTACGTCACAGAAATCTTTATAAAAACAGCTGTACAGGGTAGGGACACAGAATACAGGTAGTGATGCTGCATTTCCTGAGTTCTGACCTGGCTCTGTGACTTAATCAGGCAAATTATTTGGAAACTCAGTTTCTCCCATTTTCAAAACAGCAATAATCATAATAATACTTTACAGGGTAATGGAGTTAAATGAGATCATGTATGTGTCTTGCACTAAGAAAGGACTCAGGACTTCTAGCCATGATGATTCAATCTAGTAAATTTGTTTCATGGATGAGAAAATTGCAATTAGGAGACTTGTCCATGATCCCACCCTGAAGTTGTGACAGAGCCACAGGTGGAATTCAATTGTGGTACTCCTATCACTTCTCCACACCTTCTGTTTTGTCTTTTGGATTTTAATATTATTAATTACCATAATCCATTTGAGCCTTTTAGTTATTGACCCAAGTGTAACTAATTATGAGCACCTACAAAGCAGGAAAATAATCCCACATTTTAATAATTAAAAAATTGTGAAATGGAGTAAATTGTAATAGGTTTGTATCCTGAGAGACCATTAATTAGCATTAGTCAATCATTTCTCTTTAAATCTTACCAAATCCAGAAGACTTCAAAATGTGCTTGCTTGACTTCTGAAACTCTGTATTTCATTTCAGGTTGTCTCCCTCTGGTGGAGTTTTTGAAAAAATACTTGCTTTCATTATCAGAATTGCTGTATGGATTATTTGCTTAAGAGTCCACCAGTTCATTTAGCAGAGCTTCTAGAAAACTGTCTTGTCTGAATGGGAGTCTATGCAGGGACCCCAATTTAGACGGGTGGAAGCAGGCCGAGGGCACCTGCTCCCTGATTCCCACAGGAGCACCAAGAAACACATGCAAAGACACACATGGTATATTTAGAGAACCTTAAGTGCTTCGGAATGGCTGATAGTAAAGTGCAAGACATTAGGGGTGAGGGCTGCGGCAGAAGGCGCAATGGCAAGGCCAGATCATGAGCCTATCAAGTTCTATTTATGTTTTATTTTGTAGGTAAAGGTAATTGTATTTGTTAGAATTGGGCTGCAAAGCCGGGTGCAGTGGCGCACGCCTGTAATCCCAGCACTTTGTGAGGCTGAGACAGGAGAATCGCAAGCTCAAAGCCAGCCTCAGCAATGGTGAGGCGCTAAGCAACTCATGCAGAGACCCTGTCTCTACATAAAACACAAAATAGGGCTGGGGATGTGACTCAGTGGTTGAGTGCCCCTGAGTTCAATCCCTGGTACCAAAAAAAAAAAAAAAAAAAAAAAAGAATTGGGCTGCAAAAACTTCCTGCTGCCAGCCCACTGTCAACCTCACTTTTAACATCAACCCTATCTACGTCTTCAACATCCAGTGCTGATAGCGAGCCCTTGGGCTGTGTCTCTTTCCAGCTCTTTGCAGACAGAATTCCAAAAGCAGGACACTTTCATTGCTGGTAACACTGAGGAGAAAGCATTGGGTTAAGAGGGTTCCTGCTTTCTCAGAATTATTCCAGGATTTATGTGCCAGAGTGAGTTTACATACCATCATGGCACTGGCAGCAAATCCATCTATGGGGATAAATTTGACTGTGAGGACTTCATCCTGCTGCATACAATTGCTGGCCTCTTGTGCATGGCAGATACTGGACTGAACACAAAGGATTCCTAGTGTTTCATCTGCACTGCCAAGCCTGAGAGGTTGGATGGCAAGCATGTGGCCTTGGGGAGAGTGAAAGAGGGAAAGAACACTGTGGAAGCCACTAAGCCCTTTGTGTCAAGGAATGGTAAGACCAGTAAAAGATCCCCATTGCCAATTGTGAACAATTCTAGCACTTTTGACTTCTGCTTTTTCTTAACCATCAGACTTTTCCTTCTGTAGCTCGGGAGAGCACCCTGCCACCCTATCCTGTCACCTTTGTGCTCTTGCTGCAGTTCTTTGTGTTCCAAATTTTCCTTAATGAAATCACGGGTTTATGAAATAACAGGTCTTTGATTCTAATCTCCTAAAGGAACTATTATTTTAATGAGTCAAACTCAAAAATAGACTCGAAAATATGGGACTTTTTAAACAGCTGCTATGTTGGCAGTAACAAAGCACTGCCTCTGCCTAAGCAGGAGAGCAAGGCTCTGACACTGCCAGCTGGCTTTGGGTGTTGGAGAAGTCCTGGGCATCCCATGAGTCAGGGGGGATCTGGTCACTGATTCAGAGGAACTGAGGCTTGAAAAGAATTGAGCAATGTCAGATTGTTTACTCTTTACAAAGTTCGTACTAGCCAAATCTTCCTCTCCTAGACTAGTTTTTCTTGTCTTCCTTCAAAAAAAGCATACAAGGTCTGCATTTCTTTAAAATTTAATCAAATTGAAGCAAAACAGATTAGTACTGCTCCTTCTTAGATATAATATTTCATTGTTCTCTGCTAGTTTTTGATAGAGCACAGTGAGCCCTTTACAAAAGGACTCACTATTTCATCTTATTGGTTATTTCTAGGGCTTAAATAATAATCCTCATCCTTCATAAAATGTGTCATTATCATAACAGACAGTCCCAAAATGTACCATCCTAGTTCCTTGGCACTAGCCTTGAATAGGGCTTTTCAGTGCTTTGAAGAATTACATTAGGCTATGGAATTTAGAGACTAACGTTTATTGAGCATTAATCCTGAACCAAATTTGATGCTAAGCACAGTATACATTATCTAATTTAATCCTCATTATGACTCTTCAGAATAGGTAACATTATCTTCTGCAATTTCCAGTTGAGGAACCCGAGTCACTCAGAGGTTAAGTGACTTTTCTCTGCTAGTCAGCTTTGGACAGGATTTGCAGAGAAAAGTGCCATCTTAGTTTAATAACTAGGAGATGAAAATCCCTCTTGTGTAACCTGGAGGTCAGTAACAGGTGGCTCTTGGTTTTGTGGCCTCTTAATCTTGTGGTTGGAATTAAATCAGGAGTTTCTAACAAAGAAAGAATAAGAAGAGGGAGTGTGGTTATGTTCTGTGAAGGTCCTGTGAAGATTCCCTGCCAGTCACCAGGGAGACAAGGGTGAGACAGACAAGGTCCTGCTTCACCTTGAGCTCACAGTCTATAGACCCAGCATTGTCTGATCTTATTTAATTTATAATGACTGTATAACTTAAATGGACATAATAATTGTAACACAATTTATTAATTTTTCCTCATTTTTAAACATTCAATGTGTACTCTTGGGATTAGACATTTAGCTTTGTCTCAGATTGGAGCTAGTATGGATAGGGGATATTCCTGTGAACTTTCTGGTTTGTACTAAAATATCTTATTAGAATAAACTTTTGTTATGCAGTTACTAGGTCAAAAGATATGAATGCTTTTGTGATTCTTCCAATACATTATCATACTGCTTTCTACAATGGTTTGTTATTCACTAAGCAAATATTTAGCAAGCATCTATGACGTACATCAGGCCTATACTAAACACTAGGAATGCACTCTGAACACATATGGATTCTGTCCTCAAGAAGCATTCCAATTTATATTTCTAGATACATATATTTTTTATTTTGGTGCAAAATCAGTAGCACCAATATGAAAAAGAATTTTTTTATTCTTTTTAAAAACTTGCTTTTAATGTTCAAGTGTTTACATTATATTTTTGTATGCATGTACATTGTTTTGTGTAAATTTTATCATCTCTTTATAAATTTATTTTCCTTATAAAATCAAAAAAGTCTTTACACCTCTGTCACATTTAGTGCATTTTTTTGGTTATCTTACATTTTACTTCTATTATTTTGAATTATGTAAATTTAAAATTCTCATGTTGAATTTGTCAGTCTTCTCCTTTGTCATATCCTCTTTTGCTTGTCAACTGAATGAACATTTCTCCAATAGATATGACAAATCTATTTTCTGACAGTTTTCCTATAACTAAATTTTGGGGAGATTTTTTAGAGTGAATTTTAGAATGACTACTTTATCATCCAATTTTTCTAGAAAGTTGAAGCTACTTCTGTTTTCCCTTTCTATCCTGTTGAATACATTTCCATCATGTGCACTTTTGCTCATTAAAAAGTATGGTTGTTTTAGAATATATGTTTGACTAGATGTTTTACCATTAAGCTGGTTATTTTTTCGGAATGTATTGTCATTGGAACATTTATTGAAACTGAATTAAATCTTATGACATCAGCTTTGGACTTGTAGTCATGCCACTTGCAAGTTGTCTGATCTTTAATACGTTTTTAAATTCTAAACCTCAGTTACTCACCTGTAAAGTGGGGATAATATTAATACTTACCTCATAAGATACTCAGGTATAAAGAAATCATGTAAGACATTGAGTGCATTTTCTACCTTAACGTTCCTGCATAGGAAATACTAGAAAAGCGCTAATTATTAAGATGAAACGGGATACATGGTCATTACAATGTGAAGTCTTCTATGTAAACGGGACAGATTATGCTTCTATTTATATTAAAGATCGACACGAGTGTCCCTGTCATGTTTTTCCTTTAAAATTCATTTTAACTGGGTGCCCGCAGCAGCCTAGATCCCTGCCTGGCTCCTGCTGAGATTTACAGCGGCTCAAGCAGCGGCCCAGGTAGGCGTACCACCGTTGCCTGGGAGATGAGGGCGTGGCGGGTCCTTTTAGACTTGGAGGCCAGAACCTAGTCACCGGCGCTTCCGGGGGGCGGGAGGAAGTGAAGGCGCGGCGCACGACGCGACGTCCAGCAGCCAATCAGAAGGCGCGGCGCCCATTCAAATTGCGGCCAGCGCGGGAGCCGGCGCTGCCCGCAGTGAGTGGCTTGGGGGCTGCTTGGACTGGGTCCCGGAGGTGGCGGGTACTACAGAGGGGCGAAGTACGTGTTGGGGAGGGCGTGCAGGTGCTTCCCCTACTGACGACCGCTGCGACCCGGGCTGGTGTTCTTAGCTCGGGTCGGCTATTCTGTCATCAGAACTCTGGGTTGGCGGAAGGAAGAGCTCCTCGCAGCGCCTCTGTCGGGACCCGGTGCTGGACTTCATGGCTGCTGTGCCTGGCCTTCGCCAGTGGTCTCAGTCTCCCCGAGTTGGTTGGCACTAAGAGGTACATTGCCACAGCGAGTAGTCGAGAGACAAGAGTCACCGGGATGTTTTGGTTTGGATTGTGACTTATTTTTCTTATATTCTTTCCAGTCCTCTTTAAAATGTGGTGGTGAAACTCCTCAAACAAAAATAGTATTGATTTGTATAAATAGAAAATTGGTTTTAGTTGCATTGGGGTTTCCAGAATCTATTCTTGCCTTCTAATTCATTTGGTAATAGGAAGAGTCTATACTTTGAAAAATTTGAAAACTTGACGGAAGATGCTTATAACCTGACGATTTTCTTTTGTAACGATGTTTTTTATGTAAAACCTAAAAATACTCACTTAAAAGCGAACTTCTATTAATACGTTCCTCAATAGCAACAATCTCCAAATGGTTTCAGCCACTGTCATTTTACACGTTGGAATCAGACATGCAAATTTAAAGTCGTGCTTTTACATCCAAGAAATTTGACGCAGAGTTGACTAGAAGCCAGATTGCTTAGCTGTCAATACTGTTTTTCTTTATTTTAATGTATGATACATATTGTTGGCATATATTTATATGCACACCTGTGTAGTAATTTGTTGGCTAACTGATAAAGGGCAGGTGACCTATGCATCTCATCTTGCATAGTTTTTTTTTTTAAAACAAGTAATTACTTTCTAGTACTTATGTCTGTGGTACTTACCAGGCAATTATCTGCCTTGTGACATCAGTGCAGTTTCCTCTATAGGCATTGCTGTATTCAGCATACATCCAGTAGTTGTTTATAAAAATGTTTTGCCTCAGACTGATGTGTGTTAGGATTTCCTTTAGTACTTTTTCCCACTCCTCACGCTGTGGGTACTTAAAACAAAATCTATTCTGATATGTTTCTTAATACACTTGGCCCATTTGACCTGATGTAAGGGCTATCTGTGTATTCCAAGTAGGTCAGAATGAGGGTCTTGTCTTTGAAGTTTACAGTATCTGTCAGAGACCCTGGGATATAATGGAACACTCAGTAAAAATTTGTCAAATAATGACTGAAAGCTCTTTGAGGACAGGTTTGTCAGAAGTGACTGGAAAGCAATATCTCAGCTGGAGGCTGTGATTTCTTCTAATGTTTACCTCTGGAAATTTACTTTGAAAATTGGAGATTCCCTCTATTTTAAAGCTTGTCTGTAATTTATGCAATCCAAATCTTTTTTTTCTTCATGTTTAGCAGATATTTTTGGAAAATGATACATGGAAAATGGCTGGAAGTCCAATGAGCATCTAAAGAAGAGTCTAGATTCTTAACATTCTTTGAAAAATAACCTGCTTCCAAAATGTCAGTACACACTGCTCATAATAGAAATAACAGTGAAGTCCTTGAAGTTCCTTCTTCCTCCAAGAGTTCATCACTGAGTGTGCTCACCCACAGTAGCCAACTTAAGCTGCATTTGGAATCAGATATGTCAGAATGTGAAAATGATGATCCATTGTTGAGATCTGCAAGTAAAATCAGAGACATAAATAGCACTTATGTAATTTCTGCCTGTAAAAAAAGAGATATTCCCCTTACCCCTAATCCTGTGGGTAGATTGACACTTCAGAGAAGAGCCACAAGGAACAAAGAATCATCTTTAGTTGGCTGTGAGTTGGGGGAGATAACTGAAAAAATAGCAAATCTTACGTTACAGCGTCGTGCTAAAAGAGATTCTGTGGAAAAGTGGAAAACAACACAGAATGTAGGAGATGAAACAGAAAACAGATGTGCCTCACCAGAAACTAGGACAAATGTAAAGATTATAAATAGTGACAAAACCTGTTTTGTTGCATCTTCTGCACATTTAGCTGATGACTCAAAAGACATTGAAGTGATGGTTGATGAGAAACCTAAAGAAACATTTTCTGTCCTTAGTGGAGCAAATGAAAATGCTGCACTTAAGCACTCAAGGGATAGAGCACCCATTGGTTTCCAGGGTCCGACTGAAGTTGTTAGGTCAGGATACTTGGCAGTGAAACCTATTCAGAACAAGTCGGATATCACAGTGTCGGGAACGGGAAACTTATATCATAGAAATATGGGGAAGGGCACTGCAAAAGATTCAAATAAATTTCGAACCTTTGAAAAAAGAACCCCTGAGAAATGTATAATAGAACACAAATTGACGCCAAAGCACAGCACACCTCAGCTTAAAAGCCCAGCTACATCAATACTGAAAAATAGGATGCAGAGCCTTCAAGTTAAGCCAAGTCCAAAAATATCTCTTTTTGGAAATAAAAGGGAAAGGTCACAAGAAAATACACTCCCTCCTGAAGAAGAAACTGCACTTCAGAACACCACTGTAGAAACAGATGCCTTGAAAGTGGAGAATAGTCAAGTGACAGTGGCAGTACGTGTAAGGCCTTTCAGCAAAAGGTATGTGATCCATTCTAAATCTAAGGCCAAGCCAGCACCATATAATGTGTCTTTAATTCCTGTCTGCTTTTAGAAACTCAATGTAGTACTCGTGCATTTTCAAAATTGTTGGCAGAGGTTTTTTGGGGGGGGGGGCGGGAAGGGCAGTACTGGGGATTGAATTCAGGGGTACTCGACCACATCCCCAGCCCTATTTTGTGTTTTATGTAGAGACAAGGTCTCACTGAGTTGCTTAGTGTCTTGCTGTTGCTGAGGCTGGCTTTGAATTTGAGATCCTCTTGTCTCAGCCTCCCGAGCCACTGGGATTACAGTCATGTGCACCTGGTTTGGCAGAGTTTTTATTTAAGTTTTAGAGAAAACTTTTAGGTTTAGTTGTAGTATGTTATTTTTTATGATTGGCTATACAAATTATAATTGTATTTTGTATATGGAAGTTTCTCTAGATACAGTGCTCCTAAGAAGTCTGAATTAGTGACTTAATTCTGTAATGCAATATGCTTTTAATTCCATGACTGGAATTTCTACCTTTCCTTTAAAAAGAGCCATAACAGGGCTGGGGATATAGCTCAGTTGGTAGAGTGCTTGCCTCGCATGCACAAGGCCCTGGGTTCAACCCCCAGCACTACAAAAGAAAAAAAGAAAAAAGAAAAAAAAAGAGCCATAACAGGTTATTCATTTCCCAAAGAAGTCTTTTCAGAACCCTTTGTAGAGTGGTGATCAACAGCATCATCATCTGTGATTGATATATGTGGTGATAAATACAGTGATTTATTATATTTTATTTTGATGGCAAAATATTATTCTCCAAAGGTAACTGTGAGTGGCTAGTCATAGATTAGAGATAGTGTTAAAGACAATAAATATGATAAAATATGAATGTGGAATCTAATTATTTTAAAATATTTTAAGGGAGTAGAGTAAAACATCACAGGGTCAGTAGTTTTTAACTTGATGCTGTGTATCTAAGCAAGGTAGAAGTGAAAGTGGTGACTGCTGCTTTAAAGAAGGAGCCTCCAGTTTGGACCTAAAAAGTCACAGGTAAAGGCAGATTATTGTATAAAGGCTTTTATTGTCCTAACAACCTTTTGAGTAAAAATGGGTTAGTGATAAAGGGGAGAAAAAAGGGTGAGTTGTTTTGAGAAAGTCAGGAAACCTAACAGAAAAAGTCTTAAGAGCCATGAAAGGAAGAAAGGCAATAGGAAGAACAGAACTGGTAGATGACTACACTAAAGACAACCTACTAAGAGACCAAGTGCCTGACTCTGGACTCAGATAAGCCCTAAGAGCAGGGGTGGGGCACTTGTCAAAATGATGAGGCAGATAGTTTCCAGGATAAATTTGATTTAAAGTAGATTCTAAGGGAAAGGAGTGGGAGACTATGGAAGGGGCTAATATCTAGGGCCAGACAAGGAGTGATACTGTTTTTTGTAGATTTAGAGTAGTGAAAGATTTGCTTTTAAGTCTGAGATGAAAGAAGGATGGACATGAAGATTTGTGATTTAAGGGAGAAAATCTAGTGGAAAGAGACCTTTGGATCAACAGTGACAACAACTAGTTGCCAAAAGAGACTTATGATTTAAACTTGTTGAGGGCTGGGGTTGTGGCTCAGTGGAAGAGCGCTTGCCTCGCATGCGTGAGTCACTGGGTTCGATCCTCAGCACCACATAATAAATAAATAAATAAAATAAAGAAATTGCGTCCATCTACAACTAAAAAAATTTAAAAAAAATAAACTTGTTGAATTGTATTTTATGCCAGCTTTATATATAACTGTACTTCAAAACTTTATGATAAAGATGTTTCCAGACTTCAACTAAAGTGTATAAGTAGATTATAATGTAGAATTCAAGAGAAAAAGAGGAAAAATGTTGTAAAAGCCAGTTAGGTTTTCTAGATGAGAAATCTGGAATCCCATTTTCCCATTAGTGACGTTGGAGCTATAGAAAATATGTTTTGGAAACCCATTTGAATTGGGTTTTCTAGTTTTCCACATAAAACTAGAATTACCTTGCCTTGGAGCAATGTTAAATTTAACTAGTTTTGAGGGTCTTATTATATTTTGTGGGAATAGTACCTACAATAATTATAGAAACTTGAATTTTTTCTTTGTTCCTTTTTTTTTTTTTAAAGAGAGAAGATTGAAAAAGCATCCCAAGTGGTCTTCATGAATGGGGAAGAAATATCTGTGGAACATCCGGACATGAAACAAGTTTATACTTTTATTTACGATGTTTCATTCTGGTCTTTTGATGAATGTCATCCTGATTATGCCAACCAGAAGACAGTCTATGAGACACTGGCGGCACCACTCCTAGAAAAGGCTTTTGAAGGCTACAATACCTGTCTCTTTGCTTACGGTCAGACTGGCTCTGGAAAATCATATACGTAAGTTGCATTGCACACATCATTATTTAGAAATGTTTAAATTTTCTTTTGTGAGAAGTAGCAATACAATATAGTTTTAGCTGGGCACTGTGATGCATGCTTGTAATCACAGCAACTCAGGAGGCTGCAACAGGAGGATCACAAGTTTAAGACCAGCCTTGGCAACTTATGAGACCTTGTCTCAAAAAAAACAAGACAAAATAAACCCAAAAGGACTGGGGATGTAACTCAGGAGTTAAAAGGCCCTGGGTTCAATCCCCATTATTAGAGGAAAATACCAGAATATAGTTTTGAAACCACATAGATCTGGGCTCTAGTCTCATCCATTATTATATACTAGTTCTTCAAACTTGGGTGAGTTACTTACCTCTGGGCTTCAGTGTATGCAGGAGATGATTTACCTTTTAAGTATTATTGGCTCTTTTACTATAATTTATATTTCTTACATAAACTTAAGCCCAGAGAGAATTAATTATAGTGAGAATTAATAGTAGGGCATCTTAGTCTCTGTCTAGTGTTGGGCAGATCTTAGGAACTTAAATCTGTCCTGTATTATCTTGTATGAGCCATTGTCAATTTATTGGGCAAAAACATGGCTAGAGATTTTTGGACACTTTTATGTTATCAAATAATAGATAGCTTTCACTTGTATTTATCCTTTATATAAGTACTGTTTTATTTTTAAAAATTCAATGAAATATTTTAAAATCAATTAAAGATAAGACATAGCATGCTTAGGATAACCATGGTTGACAACAATTAACTATATATTTCAAAATAACTATTATGGATTTTGAACAGGGAAATGATAAATGTCTGAGGGGATGAATGTCCCAGTTATCCTGATCTGACCATTAGGCATTGTGTACATGTGTTGAAACATACCACTGTACCACATAAATATGTGTAATTACTATGTCAGTTAAGACAATATTAAAAAAAAAAAATTGAAAACAAAGGTAGGGCTGGGGTTGTGGCTCAGTGCTGTAGTGCTTGCCTAGCACTTGTGAGGCACTGGGTTTGCTTCTCAACACTGCATACAAACAAATAATACCTGTCCTAGAAAGAAATATTCAGAATTTTAATAGCAATTAGCATTGAGTTCTTACTAAATTCCAGGCACTGTACTTATACCCTTTGTATTCTCTCAGAAACCTTTGAATTAGATACTTCTGTTATTCCCATTTTACAGAAAAGGAATTTGAGGTTTAGTGAGGTTAAGTATTTTGTCCAAGGTCACAGCTAATAATTAGTGAAATAAAGATTTAGATTAAGGTAAATTTGGCTTTCAAGCCCTGATTCTTAGATATTAACTATGAACTTTTAATTAGCTTGTTTCCAGCTCCCATTCCTACCCCATTTCCCCAAAAATAATTTTTAAAAATCCCCAAACTAATTAGTGCCAGCGCCGGCACCAGCACAAAGTGAAACCAGGATAGGTGAGGGAGCTGCGGATGAAAAATTACACACACACACACACACACACACCTTAGAACTAGGCAAGAGACTCTCCTTTATTGAGCACAGGTCCCTCTTTATATATGCTAAGAGGCTCTTTGTTCTCCAAGCGCTACAGGGTGCATAGGGTGTGACTATTCTATTAGCATCCTGTGGCTATTCACAGGAATGCGGAACTTGTTACAAGATGGAACTATGGCCAAAGCCACATGATTAAAAAACCTGATATTGTTGCACATTATGTACTGTGGAAGCGCCCAGGCCAGCTCTCTCCCACAAATTAGTGTTAACTTTTCTCTTATAATGTATTTTTCAGGATGATGGGATTTAATGAAGAACCAGGAATAATTCCAAGATTTTGTGAAGATCTTTTTGCTCAAGTAGCCAAAAAACAAACCCAAGAGGTATGTTCAAATTCAAATCAGTGTCACAGCCACTAAGGAAATGCCTAATATAAGAAATAAAAGATGCCGTTCTCATTTCTAGGGCACTCTTCTTTGGAACATTGATGTGGAAAGTGTGGGATGGGATTCTAAATTCAGAAGCAATTCTTACCGGTAGACATTGATAGAGGTGTTCTCTCTTTTGTCTTCTCTACCTTTCTTTGCTTTATTCCTTCTGTGTATATATAGTGGCTCACAATGTGATAGTTCTATCCATTGTATGTGTCTCTGTAGTCAAGCAGGTGCACACTTAGTAAGGACAGCAGGCAGACTCTTGGACATTGTGAAGCTGAGAGTAGTAAAGCTGGAGTTGGAACCCACATCCAACTTTAAAAGCTGTGCTTTTTCAGCTCTACTGTGGCTGAGCAGTTCCATGCTGGTCTCCCCTTTCACTTATTCATTCTTAGGTTCAGCTTACTGAGAGGCTCCTGTTGCTAGGCAATCTTTTAGACCAGTTTTTCTCAAATGTGCTTGATCATGAGAATCATAAGGGATGTGGCAAGGGTCAGGGGTGTGTGTGTATGTGTGCACACACGAGTGCACTTGCATGCAAATGTAATCTGTGATCCTAAAACTGTTTTCTGAAGATTCTAGTTAGTCTGGAGTATAGCCTGGGAATTTGTAATTTTTATACTTTCATAAGGGAAATTGAGGAAGTATTGTGCTATATTTGGAGATAACGAATAAGAAGACCCGGCCCTTTAGTCAACAGAGTATAAGAGGAAAATGGGTCAGTAAATATCCAAGTACAATCAACTAAATGCTAATGAGTTTAAGTAAATACTATGATGACATTATCTTAGTCCTTTCTCTGTTGCTAGAACTAAATACCAAAGATGGGTAATTTGTAAAGAAAAAAAATTTCTTACAGTACTGGAAACTGGGGAGTTCAATACCAAGCATCAGATGTGGACCTTCTTTTTTTTTTTTTTTTTTTTTAATATTTTTTAGTTGTTGATGGACCTTTATTCCTTTATTTTATTCATTTATTTATATGTGGTGCTGAGAATCGAACCCCGGGCCTCACACATACAAGGCAAGTGCTCTGCCACTGAGCCACAATCCCAGCCCCAGATGTGGACCTTCTTGTTGCCTCATAACATGGCACAGGGTATCACCTGATGAGAGGACAGGAGTGAGCTAATTCAGGTCTCTTCTTTTTTTTTTTTAATTTAGTTGTCCATGGACCTTTATTTTTTTTCATTTATTTAAACGCAGTGCTGAGAATTGAACCCAGTGCCTCACGCATGCTAGGCAAGTGCTCTACCACTGAGCCACAACCCCAGCCCTCAGGTCTCTTCTTATAAAGCCATTCATTCTATCACGTGGAGGCCTACCCTAAGTTCTCAGGATCTCATCTAACCCTAATTATCTTCCAAAGGCCCCACCTCCACCTCTAAATAACATAAACATTTACATTTCAGGATTAAATGTCCAATGTATGGGTTTTGGGGGAACACACTGAAACCATAACAAGCAGGAATGTGAGAACATGTAATATTAAGGGAGACAAAGATGTTTTGTTTTGTTTTGTTTTTAGAAGAGGCAACTGAGTTTGTTTTTGAAGGACATAGGGCAGTTTAGCACTTACTAGGTTGAGAAAGAAGAAGGGAAGGACATTTCAGTTAGGGGGAGCAGCTTGTGCAGAGATTTGAAAGAAAGAATCTATAAATTGTTTACTTTGTTTTGAGCATGGAATTTGAGGGTGGAGGGTGACAAGAGAAGAAACTAGGGAGGCAGGCAGAACTTGGCTCAAGAAGTATTTAACAAACCAAACTTCCAGAAATCTAGAAGGCTATGGAAGTTTTTTAAGCAGGGAAATAATATAAGCATATTTATTCTTTTTTTTTTTTAATTATTTTTTTAGTTGTAGATGGACATAACTTACTTACTTTATTTATTTTTTTAATGTGGTGCTGAGGATCAAACCCAGTGCCTCCATATGTGCGAGGCAAGTGCTGTAGCACTGAGCCACAACCTCAGCCCAGCGTATTTACTCTTTTCCAAAAAAGACAGCTCTGGTTGTAACATAGAGAATGGGTTGAAGGGAGGTAGGATTGGATGGAGAAAGACCAACTGTGGGACTTGATCTGGATAAGACAAAACAAGGAGCTACACTAGGTAGTGGGAGTAGGGGATAATAAGGGAGCACACACTGAGATCTTAGTAGAACTGGTAATGCTTGGTGCCTGCTGGAAAAGGAGGGTGAGGGTGAGAGGAACAGGGTGCAGAACCAGAGTGGATACCAAGGGCGTTTGCTGAGGACACGAGAGGGAAACAATGAAATATTTGATGAGTTCTTTCTTCCAGTTGGATACACTGCACCTTCATTACTTTCTTCTCCCTCTACCCTCGGAAATTAAATGGAAAATAAAAGAGAAATTGGGATAAATAGAAACAAAGTTGTCTGGAGGCTTTAAGATGAAAAGTGATTCCAGGCCAAGTTAGATGGAATAGAAGAGTGAGGAAGCCATGGGCTTGTGGAGCAGAAGGTCTTCTGTTGACGGTTTAAGATTTTGAAGGGAAAACAAATTGAAGGTATATAATCAGGGAGAGAGAAATGAAGCGAAGGCAGTGATCTTTGGAATGATCTTGCAGAACTAGGTTTAGTTTTGCATTGAATGACCATATCACTGAAAAGAGTATAGCACAATGATTAAGAGCATGGACTTTAAGATAGATTATTTCAATTCAAAGTTGAATTCAACTTTCATCACTGTACTAGAAGTGTGACCTTGAATAATTTACTTATCCTGTCTCTGTTCCAACCCAGAAAGTAGGGATGGTGATGACAATCTCTTTCTTAGTCTTGTGGCAAGGATTAATGAATTCATCCGTGTAAAAGGTTTTGAATTGTGCCTGGCACATACTGAGCCAAACTAAATGATTGTAGTTTTGCCAACTTTGGAAAAATTCAGGATGATAGAAGCTAATAGTACGTGGATGTGGGTAATGGAAGGTGGCCCAGGGCTGTGACACATGCCTGTAATCCCAGCTACTTGGGAGGCTGAGTCAGGAGGATTGGAGTTCAAGGCTAGCCTAGGCAACTTAGTAAGACTTTGTCTCAAAATAAAAAATAAAAAGGGTTGGGGAATGTAGCTCAGTTAAAGCATCCCTGGGTTTAATCTCCTGCTCTGGAAAAATAAAAAATTTTAAAAAATAAAATAAAATATAGCCAGCATGATGGTAGAAACATCAAGGGAAAAGAAAAAATAGATTTTCTACAATGTGTCCCCATTTACCTTCCCCAATTCATTTCCCACTGTGTTTTCATTTCTAAGTTTTCTTGGCATCCTCTTAATATACTGTTTTGTATAAAATTGACATTAGTGCATGTTTCTTGACTCCCGATCACACATTCCTGTATCATAGCATTTGTAAATGATCTTATGATCACATGCTGTTCCTATATACTTGGTTTCTCTGTTGGGAGGTATTTTGTCTCTCTCCTGTTTTGTCTTGTATTACCCAGGTGTGGTATTGCATCTCTGATTAAGATTTTAAGTTCTTTCCGTATAAAAACTATGTCCGTCCATTTCAGTTCTCCCATGGCTCCTAGGAGAAGGTATTGTGCCCCTGGTGGGGCACAATCAATATTTGGTGAAATTTAACTTAAATCTCATTGAAACGCCCTTGAAGATTCTAATTTTGTTAGATTTACTTGCTGATTCTCTTCTGGGCCAATTGATGGAATATTTTTCTCTAATAAGGAAACCATTCCCTAATTGTCAAAAAAGAGAACATGAAAACAAAAGTTCACATTTTTGGCTTCTGCACTCTGTCTTTGAGTCACATGGAGAAACTGACTCCCATTTAATCTGATGATTGCTCTCTACCCCAAACAGGAAGAATTATTGGTTTAAGGTTCCATCTTACTGAATCTAATGTCAACACACAGGGTTTCTTCCCTGTCCTGTGTACACAGCATGCTTAGATGCTGCTGTCCTTACCCAAAGAATGTCCTACCCTTTTTTCCTGGTCCAGTCTATTCATGCTTCACATCCTATTTTCTCCTTCCCTAGTCTCCCTGGTCACCCTAATTCCTTCCTTCTGGCTAGTCATTTTATTTATAGTCATTATCTCTTTTTGATTCTTAACTTTCTATTGCTTTGTCTCATCTATTGAAGGATATCTTGTATTTCTCTGAGATGGCAGCCTCACAGGCAAGTACCTTGTCTTATACTTCTTTATATCCTTCTAATAATAACCTAAAGTCATAGTACATAGATACTTAAGAAATCTTATTGGATTGAATTGAGCTTTACCTAAAAATTAGTAAGAAGAAATATAAAGATTTTTGTTGTTCATAATAAAATACATTTTTTTTTCTTTTGGTACCGGGGATTGAACTCAGGGGCACTTGACCACTGAGCCACATCCCCACCCCTATTTTGTGTTTTATGTAGAGACAGGGTCTCACTGAGTTGCTTAGCGCCTTGCCATTGCTGAGGCTGGCTTTGAACTTGCAATTCTCTTGTCTCAGCCTCCCTAAGTGCTGGGATTACAGGCTTGCGCCACCACGCCCGGCTAAAATACATTTTTTATTGAGTTAAAATTCACACACTAAATCCATCATTTCAAAGTATACAGTTCAGTGGTATTTAGTACATTTATGATGTTGTATAACTACCATTCTGTCTAGTTGCAAAAAATTTTCGTTGCTCCCAAAGGAGACCTTAAACCCACTGAGCAGTTCACAACCTGTTCTCCTTTCTTTCCAAACTTTGGCAACTACTAATCTGTTATATCTGTGAATTTACCTATTTTGTAAATTTCATATAAATGGAATCACAAAATATGTGACCCTTTGTGTCTGGCTTCTTTCACTTAGCACAATGTATTGGAGGTTCATCCATGTTGTAACCTGTATTGGTACTACATTCCTTTTTTTTTTTTTTAATTTTTTTAGTTCTTGATTGATCTTTATTTATTCATTTATTTATATGCAGTGCTGAGGATCGAACGCAGTGCCTCCCACATGCGAGGCAAGAGCTCTACCACTGAGCCACAATCCCAGCCCCTGCATTTCTTTTTATGACTGTCTAATATTCCATTGTATGAGTATACCATTATAAGTTGTGTTCATCTTTTTTGTGAATAGTGCTGCTATAAACTCTGGTGTACGAATTTTTGTTTGAGTATCTATTTTCAATCTTTTGGAAGTTTTAGAGTAGAATTGCTGGATCATATGGTAATTCTGTATTTAACTTGTGTGTATGTGTATGTGTGGTGCTGGGGATTGAACTTTGGGCTTCATGCATGCTAGGCGAGCTCTCTACCACTGAGCTAAATCTCCAACTTGTGTTTAACCTTTTGAGTAACTGCCCACTATTTTCTACTGTAGAGGGTCCTGATTTTCTCTATATCCTCATCAATGCTTATTGTTTTCTTTTTTTATTAATTTTTGATAATAGCCATCCCAGCAGGTATTGAAGTGGTTTCTCATTGTGGTTATGATTTGCATTTCCCTACTGATAAATTATGTTGAGCCTCCTTTCATGTGTTTGCCATTTATGTATCTTTTTTGGAGAAATATCTAGTCAAATCCTTTGCCTATTTTTTAATTGGGTTTCTTGTCTTTTGTTGTTGAGTTGTGAGAATTCTTTGTATATTCTGGATACTATGCTAACAATGAGGTATATGATTTGCAAAACATGCAAAGAACTTTAAAATAAATTGATTGCTGTTTCTTTTCTTGGTACCAAGGATCAAAATCAGGGGTACTTGACCACTGATCCACATCCCCACATCCCCAGCCCTATTTTGTGTTTTATGTAGAGATAGGGTCTCGCTGAGTTGCTTAGCACCTTGCTGTTGCTGAGGCTGGCTTTGAACTCTTGATTCTCCTGTCTCAGCCTCTCAAAGTGCTGGGATTATAGGCATGTGCCACTGTGCCCAGCTGATTGCTGTGTTTCTGTTCTACTAGGTCAGCTATCACCTTGAAATGAGCTTCTTTGAAGTATACAATGAAAAAATTCATGACCTTCTGGTTTGTAAAGGTGAAAATGGGCAGAGGAAGCAACCAGTAAGATTAAAACAGTTTATTATTGTTATTTTTAAATATCTGTGTTTTATAAATGCATATAAGTATGCAAATTATTTGGATAATATAGCTTAAAGTTTTACTAAAATGCTTTTCTATGATAGTAAATGCCTGGGACCTACAGTGTAACTATGTTGTTATTTAGAAAATAAGCTGAATATTATCAGTGGTGGAAATTAAATTAGTTAAGATTTAGCCTCGGGGCTGGGATTGTAGCTCAGCGGTAGAGCGCTTGCCTCGCATGCGTGAGGCCCTGGGTTCGATCCTCAGCACCACATACAAATAAAATAAAGATATTCTGTCCACCTACAACTTAAAAAAAGTAAATAAATATTTAAAAAAAAAAAAAGATTTAGCCTCTTTTTTATTTTAATCAAGTGTCGTGTAAAAGTTAAAAGGTATTTGTTCTAACATTTAGTTTGATTGTGAGAGTAAAACACAAAATTCCTAATAGTCTGTAAATCAAAAAGCAGTACTAATTTTTTAAATTTGTTTTTTGTAGTTGTAGATGGACAGCATGCCTTTATTTTATTTGTTTATTTTTATGTGGTGCTAAGGATTGAACCCAGTGCCTCACATGTGCTAGGCAAGCACTCTGCCACTGAGCTACAGCCCCACCCCAAATTTTTAAAATTATATTTTTATAATAGAACATGTATTTCAGTGGGTTTTTTAGAATTTTAAAAATTTTCAATTTTCAAAGAAGCTTGCAGCCCAAGAAATGATTTTTTGTTTTTTTGAGTACTAGGATCGAACCCAGGGTTGCTCTACCACTGAGCTACATCCCTAGTCCTTTTAATTTTTTTTTTTTTTTTTGAGGCATGGTCTCCCTAAATTTCCCATGCTGGCCTCAAACTTGAAGTCCTCCTGCCCAACCTCCTGATTAGCTGGGATTATAGGCGTGTGCCACTGTGCCTGACTAGAAATAAAAATCTTAAGTCACTTTCCTTGCTCAAAGTTCTGTAATTTATTACTGGCAATATCAGAAAACTTAAATAATATGCTATTTTCTTCTATAACTTCTTCTGTTTTTAAAATTTCTGGTCATAAAGTTTAAAATGTAAATATGAAAATGATGAAAAATTTAAATGTCTGAAATTTAGTGTATGTTTTAAAGGATAAAAGCATAAATAATTGTTAATATAATATTTAAGAATAAAAACTAATATGACATTTGATGTAGAGGATGTTGTTGCATATTGTACAACTATAATTAGTTTTTGGTATTGAAGCAGTTTTAGTGCCTTATAGATTTGTTGTTTGAGAACCTTTGTATTTAGTTCTGGAAAAAGATCAATCTCTACCTTGAACTCAATATATTAAAAAAAATTTATAATTATACTTTATATGAAATATTTGTCATACTCTTAAAGATACTAATATTTGCTTCTATTAGCTGAGAGTAAGGGAGCACCCTGTTTCCGGACCATATGTTGAAGCACTGTCGATGTGAGTGTTGGGCTCCGCAAGAGCTGGGAGGAGAGCGGGTAGAGTGGATGTGGCTTCCCTGTATCCTTACTGTATTCTCATTAGCCTCCCATCTCTGAAACCTTGGGTAATGATTTGGCCTTCTACCTGTAATATGTCCAATAAGTTTTCCAATTAAGTTTTCCCTCTTTCCACATAGAGTATTAGTTCCTTATTTTTATGTTTGTTTATATATTTCACAGCGCCTATAAAGTGCCTGGCATAGAGTATGGATTAAATTGGGTGTGAAATACATAGAGTTCTCTCCCTTTACCCTCTTCTTTCCTTATTAAGCTAACATCTTCCTCTCCATCTGCTTTTTTTTTAAAATTTGGGTACCAGGGATTGAACCCCTGGAGTGCTTAACCACTGAGCCACATCCCTAGTCCTTTTTTGTATTTTATTTAGAGACAGGGTCTCACTAAATTGCTTAGGGCCTTATTAAGTTGCTGAGGCTGACTTTGAACTTGCAATCCTCCTATCTCAGCCTCGCAAGCGGCTGGGATTACAGGCATGCGTCACCATGCCCTGCTCAACCTACATTTTATACCTTATTACTTTAAACTGAAAAGGGAAGAAGGTGCTGATTTGTGTTTTATACATGCCAAGGGTCATTTACTTTATCTTTCAAGATTCCAAATGCTTTTCTTAAAAGAAGAAAAGTGATTCCGTGTAAGTTCAGCTCTATGTAATAAGTTTGGGACTCTTTTTGGGCCTATACACACCCACATACATATCCCTATGCACATACATATGTGTTAAAATATGTAATTTTGTGTCATGATTTAGACTTGAATATTATAATGATAAGATACTAAGGTACTTTGTTAAGAAAAATCATACTTTTTTATAAAATTAAAGGATTATTTTCTGCCCTTTAAGAATAGGGAAAATTAAAGATTCTGGGAGCAGTATAATGTTGTAAATTAGTCCATTGTGATCTTCAGAGAGTAATTCTGTAATTGAAGATTATTTTATGTGAACAAGTATATAATCATCAGTAAAATCTGTTTTGTTTTTTACTTTTTTAAAAATAGGAATGTTGTCAGTTCTTACTCTGATGTCCAGGTAAGATTGCTTTATATTTTCTTTTCTTTTTCTTAGATAGAATAATTTTAAATATTTATGAAAATATTGTTCCTTTATTGCTATTTACATAAATAAAAGGTTACCCTGATTTTGTTTGTTCAATGTTAATCAAAAGAGAGTATTATTTCCTGATTTGGGTTTCTGTGACAGAAAAAAATAGGCAATGGGTAAAATTTTTAAAAGAGAAACTCATTACTTTTATTTTATTAAAAATTATTAATACATACATGTAATTTCATTTTACAAATTTTAAGTGGGTATGCTTCAAATGTGTATAAGAAACAAATGTGCTTTCTTAACTTTGTTGTTCCTTAATTTTTTTTTAACAATAAATTATGATCTGCCCACCTGAATACCTTCCTTCTTTCTTATTAGAGTTGGCTAGAATTAGGAAATAAACAAAGAGCAACTGCTGCTACTGGTATGAATGATAAAAGCTCCCGTTCTCATTCAGTTTTTACCCTGGTGATGACCCAGACCAAGGTATTTTTATGATGTTGATTATTCTAATAGGCAAGAGAGTAAATATATTTCTTTTGTTATTCTTACTTTCTTCTGTAAATCGAAAGGTGAAAGTCAAGTCATAGCTACATAAACATGAGTAAATTTTAAGAATACATATAGTAACTATGACTTTTGGTATATATAGTAGTATATTATTTCTCATTGTTTTTATTTTATTTTATTTTATTTTTGGTATCAGGGATTGAACTCAGGGGCACTTGACCACACAGGCACATCTCCAGCCCTATTTTGTGTTTTTTTTTTTTAGAAACAGGGTCTCTCTTTTTTTTTTTTTGGGTACTGGAGATTGAACTCAGGGGCACTCGACCATTGAGCCACATCCCCAGCCTTAGTGCCTCGCCATTGCTGAGGCTGGATTTGAAATTGTGATTCTCCTGTCTCAGCCTCCCAAAGTGTCTCATTGTTTTTTAAACCAATAATTATCATATCAATATATGATACTATATTATCAGTAACATATGGTCATTATAGAGTATTTGGGAAAACATCAGAATAAAACATTTTTTAAAATACAGCCATTGGTTTCACTACTCAAACCCTTGTAACATTTTTGTTTATAAAATCACACTTAAACTAAATTCACAAAATCTCCGGTAACTTTATGGCATTAAAATTCTTTGCAGAGATAGTTTTTAAAAGCTGTATAATAATATCCCATTGGTTATTGCAATTCTTCAAGTTTTTCTCTACTGTTGGCATTTGTATTGATTTTAAATGTTTTTTTTTATATAATACATCTTCATGCATTAAGTTTTTTTTTTTTTTGTAGTTGTTTGCTTAATATAAATGAGTAGTTAGGGATTTTAATCTCTTTAAAATCATTTTTATTACTTTGGCATAATCCATCCACTGCTCAATGTATTCATTTTCTGCAGAATTATAAATTATTACAGGTTAAGAAATGGATGGTTAAAAAAATAAAAAGGGATGGTTTTTAACATAAATTAGTGATTTATAATCTTGAATAACTCTCCCTTTAAAAACTTATATTGATGGCAAGTCATAGAAGAACTTAAATTATTTTAATATCATTTCACTGTAGACAGAATTTGTGGAAGGGGAAGAACATGATCACAGAATAACAAGCCGCATAAACCTGGTAGATCTGGCAGGCAGTGAGCGCTGCTCTGCAGCCCACACTAGTGGAGATCGACTGAAGGTAAATGGGATGATCCTCATGTTTTGTGGTGGTTTTTTGTTTGTTTGTTTGTTTTGTTTTGTGATGATGTCTTGCTGTGTTGCCCATGCTGACCTTAAATTCTTGAACTTGTGATCCTCCTGTCTCAGCCTCCTGACTAGCTAGGGCTAGAGGCACACACAACTGCCCACCTTGCTCTTCTCATTTTCATGAAATTTATTCCTGAGGGCATTATTTTTAGGAGAGCACAAACTGAATATTCTTAACCAAAGAGTCTCTTTACCTGTAGTTTATAGATTATATTTTGATGGTTTAGAGGTACATGCTTTTTGATTATGATTACTTTACAAAGAAAATTAATAATTTCTGAGTCATAAGAAAGTTGGAGTTCATAGCAGAAAGTATTTGCTTAGTATTGAGTATGAGGGAAAAGTTTATTTTGTGAAATAAATTTGTTGCTAAGAAGTTAAAAAAATTTTTTTTCATCTTATATACAGGAAGGTGTGAGCATTAACAAGTCCTTGCTAACTTTGGGAAAGGTTATATCTGCACTCTCTGAACAAGCAAACCGAAAGAGGGTTTTTATTCCTTATCGTGAGTCTGTTCTTACATGGCAAGTATCTTTTAAAATTTTTCTATTTATGTTTTTATATACATATTTTTTGGTACTAGGGAGTGAATCCAGGGACACTTAACTGCTGAGCCACATCCAGCCCTTTAAAAATTTTTCTTTTAAATTTTGAGACAGGATCTCACTAAGTTGCTTAGGGCCTTACTAAGTTGTTGAGGCTAGCTTTGAACTTGTGATCCTACTGTCTCAGCCTCCCGAGCCACTGGGATTATGGGCATGCACTACCACGCCCAGCTGGCAAGTTATCTTTTGAAGTATAAAGAATTACATGAAATTCAGTGATACTGTGAGAAAGAGAATGATAGACTGATTTCATACAATTTTGGGATAGAGAAGAAGTGGTAACAACTACTCTTACATTTAATTGTTATTAGTGTCTAATAATTATGGTATTGTCAAACATTGCTATGCATTTAAAGTGAAACTGAATAATTTTGTTTTCCTACTATACAATGGCTAGCACATAGGTGCTCAATAAATGTTTTCATTAGTGAATATGTATTTTATTTCTAATATATTACATTGAAGAGACATCAGTATTCATTTAATATTCACTTCTGATAAATATTAATACATATAGATGATCCTTAACTTATAATGGTTATATTCATGATATTTATCATGTGAAAGTGACATGTGTTCAGTAGAAGCTGTACTTTGAAATTTAAAGGTATATTCAATAAGGTACTCTCTCATGATGCTAGGCTATGGCATTAACAATGGATTTATCAGGATATAACCCCAGCTTAAGGAGCATCTGTGTACAGTTATGATCAGGACTATATCACTAACAGTAACATATCTTTATAATTGATTTGTTATGTAGTTGCCACTTTGATACCTGTAAGAGAAATTCTGATGTTATTCATGCCTTTGGAAAATCAGAAATAGTGAAATTCATTCTGCATAATAAATGATATATTTTAAGTCTTGTGCTCTCTTTTTTCTGTAAATTCTGCACACAGTACCGTACAGAGTTTTTCTTTATTCATTATTTTTAACATTTATCGAGCATCTGCCTCAAATGGTTGTGATAGCATCAAAAATACAAAGATGACCAAGACACATGATTCCTTTCCTAAAGTAGCTCACAGTCTAGTATAAGGAAAGGTGCCTTGCTAAATATTAGATTGTTAAACATATTTTAAAATCCCTGCACAGATTACTGATTCATGAAACAACACAGAAAATGTCAGAGAGGGGCTGTGGTTGTGGCTCAGTGGTAGAGCACTTGCCTAGCATGCCTGAGGCACTGGGTTCGATTCTCAGCACCACATATAAATAAGTGAAAAAAATAAAAGTCCATCAACAACTAAAACAAAAAAAAATTTTAAAAAAGAAAATGTCAGAGAAAAAAAGTGTTTATAAGATCTAAAATTATCTACAAATACCAAAAAAGTTTTAAGTGGCATTTGAGTGAAGAGTGTAATACTGCATTATATACCATGTTAGTTTATTTTGTGCTTTCTAGATTATTACTGTTAGTATGTTGTTGTAGAAGCAAAGTCTAATTGCAATTTTTTGCCTTGAAGGCTATTAAAAGAAAGTCTGGGTGGAAATTCAAAAACTGCAATGATTGCTACAATCAGTCCTGCTACCAGTAACATAGAAGAAACGTTGAGCACGCTTAGATATGCTAACCAAGCCCGGATGATAGTCAACATTGCCAAAGTAAATGAAGATATGAATGCTAAGTTAATTAGAGGTGAATAAATTTTTCAAACTTTAAAAATTAGTTTGCCATAGACTCATAATATGCAATTTAAAGAGATTTTGCCATAGTCTCAAAATATGCAATTTAAAGAAAATCAAAGATTTTTTCATATATATTTATAATAGATGCTAATCATCAATCATACTATGATAAAGAAAGATAGGGGACTGAGGTTGTGGCTCAGTGGCAGAGCGTTTGCCTCGCATGTGTGGGTTCGATCCTCAGCACCACATAAAAATAAGTAAACAAAATAAAGACACTATGTTCATGTATAACTAAAAAAAATTAAAAAAAAAAACATAGAAAGATGCTGAGAAAGAGAATTAAATGGTAAGGTCAGAAAAAGACCATAGGAAATAGAGTGTGGATAAATGGTAACAGTAAGCATAAAAAAAATTTTTATAGACTAAGTCATAGCTGTGTGCACAAAATAACAATGAAGCTATTTATTTATCATTTTTCTCATGTGACCTTTTCTTCATTGTCATTCTATTTATCTGCTCTCGGTTCATTCATCTAGATTTGACTTGAGCTTGAATTTCTAGCACAGGCCTAATATCATGTGCACTAAGGACTGATCTCCACTTATCTGTTGGTAGTCATCCACTTGTGATAGACTTGAACACCTGCAAGGAATCTTGATTTGGACTTCACATTGTACTTAATTTTCACTTGATTTATACTTAATTTTACCTTATCTAGGGCTACCGTCTTTTCATATGTCTTTGTCCTCTGGCCCTTTTTGGCAGCAGAAAGTAATATGTGTTTCAGAGGTGCTAACCAGAGGAGAATCAGTTTTCTCTTAGTACATCCTTCCTTTTTGGCTCCCTTCTGTTTTATAAATGGAACAATTTTCATTAAAAACAAGTATAATTAGGTCAGGAATTTTGACTCAGTGGTAGAGCACTTGCCTCACATGAGGCACTGGGTTCAATCCTCAGCTCCACATATAAATAAAGTTACATCCACAACTAAAAAAAAAGTTAAAAAAAAAAGAAAAGTATAATGAATTCCAGCTTGAAAAATGATGTGTTTGATGCAGAAATTCTCTTATGAGGAAGGTTTGCTTAGCACAGGTCAGTTTATGTCCTATTGTAATCAGTGGCACACTTTCCCTCTCAGAGGTGTCCCACTTTGGACAATATATTATATAGCCATCCTCCTTTATGAAGGAGGAAGTTCATTAAAATGGGAACAATGTTTTAGATTACAGTAGGTAGAAATTTATAGGTCATATAAATAAAGCTGGTTTGTCTAAAAATTCTATTTTATTTAGTTCTATTTAAAATTTCAAATAAAATAGAAGATTGGGGAATTATGCCTAATGTGGAAATTTTTATATATAAAATGCTGTTAATCATATATTTTACAAATCTTTAGAATTGAAAGCAGAAATTGAAAAACTAAAATCTGCTCAAAGAAACAGTCGGAACATTGACCCTGAACGATATAGGCTCTGTCGGCAAGAAATAACATCCTTAAGAATGAAACTGCATCAACAGGAGAGAGACATGGCAGAAATGCAAAGGTGAGCATAGTCAATACTTGAAATATTAAATGTGTTGTTGTGGGATTGTAGGACTCAGAGGAACCTTAAGAGGATACTCTGTCTTTTTCCCCACTTTCCAAATGAATAGAGCAGCCCACTGACACTATCATATTTTAAATATTATTAAATAGTTCCCTAATCTTCATTGATTGTCTTTTCATTCTCAGTCTTATATATCTGGATGTTTTGATTATTATTTTGTTTGTTTTTGGAAAGAGTATGGAAAGAAAAATTTAAACAAGCTGAAAAAAGAAAACTTGAAGAAACAAAGGAGTTACAGGTATTATTTCAACTTTTTAAACTGATCTGAAAATAAAAGAAAAATGCCAATTAAGATATAAATTTAATTCCTTAAATATTTATTGTATACTGATTGTGTACAAAGCAATACTATATAGAGAATTAATATAAAGAATTATTGCTGGATGTGGTGGTGCATGCCTGTAATCCCAGTGACTCAGAAAGTTGAGGCAGGAGGATTGCGAGTTTGAGGCCAGCCCGGGCAATTTAGTGAGACCCTGTCTCAAAATGAAAAATAAAAAGCACTGGGATTTAGCTCATTCCGTATCCCCTTTCCCCCCAACCCCCCAAAAAAGTGTTAAAATCAAGATTGTGATTTCCTAGAGCTCATGTACGTTGGTTGGAAAATTAAAATATAAACAATCTTATTATATTTACTTTGATTTTACTGATATTTATTAAATGGCTGTTGTTGCAAGAACAGGGGAGGCCAAGGTGAATAAATACAATTCTAGCTTTCAGCTCATAATTAAAAAACTGTGGTATGATTTGATTACATGGAACCACATGAAAATGCCACTTTTATAGGTAAAATAAAAAAAGTTTCATCGTTGGCAGTTTCATATGGTTCATTCTAATGTACTGAAAAATAGAGAAGCAGGAGAGAAAGGGGAATAATTAACTTTGATGAGGAAGTTATCAAGGATGACTTCAAAGAGAAAGAGCAAGTAATCAGGGTTTTGAACAATGAATACGAATTTGCTAGGCTAACAAAGTAAAAAATTTCTAAGTAAAGGAATGCCATATTTAAAAGCACATGATAGCTTGGATGTCCACAGAATTAAGACACTTTGTTTAGTTGGAAATTGAAGTTGGTACAGAGTTTAGACTTGAGAAAGATGCAAGATTCAGATCATGATGTGGTGAGGAACTTGTATTTAGGGGGTTGGAAGTCACTGATGGGTTTTAAATGGAAGGGGAGTGGCATGAGCAGATTTATGTTTTCAGTAGATTCTTCTGGTCAGGCACGGTGGCACACGCCTGTAATCCCAGCACTTTGGGAGGCTGAGACAGGAGAATCACAAGTTCAAAGCCTGACTCAGCAATGGCTAGTTGCTAAGGAACTCAGTGAGACCCTGTCTCTAAATAAAACATAAAAAATAGGGCTGGGGATGTGGCTCAGGGGTCGAGTACCCCTGAGTTCAATCCCCAGTACCAAAAAAAAAAAAAGATTCTTTTGGTAGTAGTGGTGTAAAAGTTGGATTTGAGGAAGGAAAGACTGATGATGATGAGGACTACTTGTTTAGGAAGTTGTTGCTGTGGTTAAGAAAAGATGACAGCTTGGCGTAAGGCAGTACCAATAGAAATAGTGGAGGAGTTGGAGTCAATAAGTTAAAAGGAAGTAAAATTTGATAGGATCAGGAGTTGATTTTAGATGTGTGTATTGAGAAAAATGGAAAAGTCAAGCCAGACCTGGTGGTGCACACATGTAATTCCAGTGACTCAGGGGGTTGAGGCGGGAGGATTGCAACATTTAAGGCCAGCCTGGGCAACTTAGTGAGGCTCTAAGCAATTTAGCAAGACCCTGTCTCAAAACAAAAAGAGCAAGAGCTCAGTGGTAAAGTGCCCTTGGTTCAATCCCTAGTATCCGTCCCCCCACCCCCCCAAAAAAAATAAAATCAAAGATGATTCCCAAACTGGGCACAGTGGCGCAAGCCTGTAATCCCAGCGGTTCGGGAGGCTGAGACAGGAGGACCACAAGTTCAAAGCCAGCCTCAGCAAAAGCAAGGCACTTAGCAACTCAGTGAGACCCTGTCTCTAAATAAAATACAAGATAGAGCTGGGAATGTGGCTCAGTGGTTGAGTGCCCCTCAGTACAATACCTGGTACCCGCCTCCCTCCCCCCCAAAAAAGAATGACTTGCAGGTTTCAGAAATATTTACACTGCATTGTGAAATTATGAGATTATTGTAGTAAAGGAAGAAGCCAGATGACAGTGGGTTGAAGAGTGACAGAGAGGAAATAGAGCCACACATAGGGACTCTTGAAAAATGAGAATTGTGGAAGTCAGGGAGAAGGGCTGTAAGGTTGAAGTAAAGTTTGATTTTTTTGTTTTGTTTTTATTTCTATAAAGGGTGGGAAAATATTTAACATTTTCATTGAAATCAGAAATCCTTAATGGGGTGAAATTCTAAAAGAGATTGGAGCAGATGAATCAAGAGCAAGGTAGTGACAATCAAAGCCTTTTTAAATAAGTAGTAGGGGAGTACTTTAAGAATTCAGAAGAAGGAGGAAAAATTCCCTGGGAATGGCCAGTCCAACCTCATAGAAGTGTTGCAATATGAGATTGAAGCTTGAGTCAGAATTTGATAAGTAGAGAAAAAGAAGAGAACATTGTAAGAAGGGAAAATTACATGAGAAAAAATGTGGAAAGGTTAATATGCCCTCAGAAGAGGTTGTATGGATCAGTTTATTGGAACAAGCAGCTTACATAAGGCCAGGAGGAGATAAAATTGGAAAGATATATTATGGTTAGTTTATTAAGGACTTTATTTCCAGGCCAAGGAATTCAAGTTTTATCCAAAGGAATTAAGTGTCTATCAAAAGTGTATGTCCAGGAGCTGGGATTATAGCTCAGTGGTAGAGCGCTTGCCTTGCATGCGTGAGGCACTGGGTTTGATCCTCAGCACCACATAAAAATAAATAAATAAAATAAAGATATTGTGTCCATCTGCAACTAAAAAAAAAAAGTGTATGTCTAGTGAATTGACTTTTTTTTTTTTTTTTTTTTTTTTT
>PVHX01008388.1:0-83947 GCA_004024805.1 Geosciurus inauris | reverse complement strand
CTGAGCCCTGACTCCCACACTCTGAGCCCTGACCCTGGTTACACTCTGAGCCCTGACCCTGCTCACACTCTGAGCCCTGACCCTGGTCACCCTGAGCCCTGACCCTGCTCACGCTCACACTGAGTCCTGACCCTGGTCACACTCTGAGCCCTGATCCTGCTCACACTGAACCCTGACCCTGGTCACCCTGAACCCTGACCCTGGTCACCCTGAGCCCTCACCTCACTGCACACACCACTGACACAGGCCTTGGACTCAGGGGCCTGGGTCTGAGAAGCAGAGGGTCACAGTTGTAGCAACTGGGCTCACGTGTGGCAGGATGTGGCCTAGTCCTGCACAGTGGTCCCCATGCTGTCCTCAGCCCAGCTCCATCCTGGGCTCAGGCCCTGCCCCGGCCCCTTCTACCCAGCTCTGCACCCAGAGGCCGAACGCAGGCTGGGAGCGTGGGCTGTGACTCAGCAGGCTCCTCCTAGCTTTATTTTTGTCTCCATCAAGCCCTATAAATACAGCACTGATCGCCAGATCCCGTCAATATCCCCACGTCTCCCACCCATGCTGCCGTGGCCAAGAGGGCGGTGTGGAGGGAGGTCAGAGGGCAGACCCGAGGCAGACAGGCTGGTGCTCGAGGGTCCTGGGAGGCCGAGAGCCTCAGCCTGGCCCTGGGCAGAGCCCTTCTCCCTCTCCCTTGTGGCCACACGTTTCCTCCTGCTGGAGAGGCTGCCTCTCCGTTTTCCTGCCTGAGAAGTGGGGTGAGCGTCCAGGAGTGTGTGGTCCAGCCCCACGCATGTCCTCTCTGGAACGGGTGTGCTTTGCCGCTGTCTTGGCTGCTCCCCAGTGCAGAGCTGGGGCAGACGACGGAGCTGAGGGGCTCGGTGTGAAGGGGTTGGGGACGCCACTGCACTTCATCAGAGTACTCCCTGCCCTGCGTGACCTGGCAGCCCCAGGACAAGGCAGGACTGTCCCCAGCCCACCTGTGGACCAGAAGGCCTCCCAAGCCGTCAGCACAGCTGGAAGATGGAAGATGGCAACCCTGGAGAGGCTGGCAGGGCTCTGGGGTGAGACCCAGCCCCCATGGCACTTCTACTGCGCCAAGCCCACATGCCCAGTCTCAGGTGCCATTTTCCCTACCAGAAGCTGAGGCCCAGAGAGACGAAGCCGCCGCTCAAGGTTATGTGGTGAGGAATAGAAAGGGCTGGGCTCTGCACCCAGTCTAGTCCATTCCCTGAGGATGAGGCTCTGGCACCTCTGAAAGCCACGGCTGGCCTGGGGCTGGTGCAGTCACTCAGCACAGTCCAGACGCTGCCACTGCTGGGTCCTCCTGAGCCTCTACCCAGGAGGCCCAGTCGCCTCCCTCCTGGCCCCTTGTGCTCTCTACCTGCCTGGGGAAGGGGCGGACACAGGTCTCGGGCTAGAGGGCCCTCCTATTGTGCGGCGCTGGCAGGTGTTCCCTCCACAAGCACACCTGGTAACAGAGCCCCTTGATTGAAAGGCGGGGCCGCATGTGGCATGTTCCCTGTTTTCTGTGCGCACGTGTGTGATTGGGCTATGGGTAAACATGCATGTGGGAGTGTCCGGGAGAGACCTGGGCAGGGTGTGGGTGGCACGTTGGAGATTTGCAAACACCTCCAGAAGGTCACGCCCTCGTGCCCAAGGTGGTGGTGGTGGGGTTGGAGGTGAGTTGGGGGCTGGGCCCAAGCCACTGGGTCTGGGCTCAGAGAAGGCTACAGGACCGCGCTGTGCAGTCCACAGGGTGGAGGGAAGCTAAGAGGCCCTGCGGCTCTTGGCAGGTGGACGCCCTGAGCCCCGGGCTGCCCTGCTGGATTCCCTGGTGCTGCTCCGGCTCCAGCTCAGAGCCTCTCAGCCAGCAGGCCCTGCACACATCCTGCCTGGTGACAGGGGCACCTCAAAAGAGCAGGGCTGCTGGGAGCCTCTCGCAGCTGCCCACTGCACACTCGGAGAGCAGGCCGGGTCCACGCCGTCTCCAAGGAACCACTGCACCAGGTCAGGGTGTGGACAGGTGGCTGAGGGACAAGGGAGGAAACACTGGAGTCATGGCCCTGCTTCTCCAGGGGCCACACGGGACTCTCACCAGTGGACCAGGGGCTGTCTGGGCTGACCCCCAGCCAGCAGACCCAGCTCTGCACCCTGTAGGTGACAGTGACCACTAAGAAACAGAACCACAGCTGAAGCCCCCTTCTCCAGATGAGCAAGGGTGTGCTAGGAAATGCCGATGGTGCCGAGGACCCAGGGCTGCTTGGTGTGGCCAGGCTGGGACCCCTTGGCCTCCCAGGCCCCCAGTGAATACTGTCTGGGGCTTGGCTGTCCTTGTCTTGGGTAGGGACTTGTTTCTCCCAAGGCCTTGCTGGGCCAGGCACGGAGCAGGCGCTCTGCTGGGTGGAGCGGCCCGTCTGTCCCGGGGACACGCTGTACTGCCTGCCCCACCAAACTGCGGGTTCCTTCTCCTTGGTACTATCTGTGGGCTCTTTTCCTCCCACTCTGGTGAAAACAGAGGGCCAAGACGGGTGTGGTCATCTGCATGTCCGATGCCAGACCAGCCTCCCCTGTAATGCCCCCACTCCCCTCACTCGGGGTGCTCCCTGCAAACCAGCCAAGGGAGTAACCCCTGCTGCCCAGCCCCCACGACCTTCTCATGGCGCGCATCACTTCCCGGGGCCAGAGGTGCTTGTCCATCCAGGAGCCAGGGATGTCCTGGTCCCTCACAGGGCCCTGTTGAGCTCAGAGGATGTAGGCATTCGGGGCTCAGGGGAGCTGTCCCTCAGCCCTCACTCATCTGTTCCTTGAGCCATTTTCTCATCCAGGGGCAAATGTCAGTGGTGGTGAAGGGGCAGCTGGGGCCTCTGGTCCAGAGAGAGACAGTACAGCTGGAGAGAGCAGGGACACCAGGGGTAGCGGAGGTGCTGTCCGAAGTGGGTAGGGCCCCAGCCCTGGGGTCTTTCCGCAACCCAGCGAGGAAGGAGGACCTCAGCCTGGAGCCAGGAACCAGGGCAGCGCAGCCTGCCCCTGCTCAGGGACTGTGCACACCAATTCCCTGCCCTGGACCTCAGTTTCCTCCGAAGTATCCATGGATTTCCAAGCTCCTTTCTGGCTTAGCCACTGGGATCTGTCATCATGCACTCAACAGACACACAATACAAAATGACCTGCCAGTTGCCATCAAGGATGCCCAGTTTGGGGTGGGTGACAGTGTGGACCAGGTGGTAAGCTGGGAGAGCAGGCTGCTGCGGGGGAGGCCAGGCCCCTGGGCAGAATGGGATCCCAGCATGGCAGGTGGCCTGGGGAAGGCACTGGTGGGCTCTGTGTGTCCCGCCCAATCAGACAAGGTGGTGAACCAAGCTGCTCAGGGCAGGTCCCATGTGAGCAGGATGGTGCTCTGCACAGGCAGGGCTCAGATGGGCAGCCTCTGCCACCACAGTGATCCCTCCAATTTCATCAGCCAGGAGGTGGGGACCTCAGGGCTGCTTCCTGCCCACTCAGTGCTGTCCTGAGCTTTGGCGTTCTTGCTGGGGAGGAGCCCCTGGAAGTACAAACTGTTGTGATTTTGCAAAATGCTGTTCTGATTTTACCTTCACTCATTAGCATCTCATTACCATTTCCCCGTGTGCAGTGGTGGGGATGGGTTGACTTGAGACAGTGAAGTCATCTCTTGGTCCCTGAGTTTGCTGGGGCTTAGGATGTAGCTCAGTGGTAGAGTACTTCAGTCCCTAGCACTAGGGAAAAAAAAGACTCTGAGTGTACGGGACTGTATTTGTGCTTCTGCAGAGGGAGGCAGAAAGGGAAAGGGATGGAGAGGGCTGGCATAAATCCCCAGGTCACTTTTGGAATAGCAGCTAGGGTAGAAACTGGTAGCCTTGTTAGATCCACACTGTTCCTCTTGGCAAACTGATCCTTCAGCACCAAGTCCAAATGCTCCTTCTCTGGGAAACTTCTCCAATTCTTGGAGAGTGTGGTATTTCCTCATACAACCTTCGAACAGACTTGTGGCCCAGTAGGTGATTTCTTTGGGACCATCTGCCCTCTCTTGCTCCTTGATACCCTAAGGGCATCACCCCATGTTCTTAGCTCTGGTGAGTGGCACTGGTGCTTGAAGTCCACTCAAGATATGATATACACACCTTGGCATACACGCCAGGTCGTAGGGGGCCCAGCCCTGTGCAAGGGATATTTAGGTCTCTCTGGCATTGATGTAGTCAAAGCTCACGTCAGCTCCATAGCCACAGCAGCTCAGCAGTTTGCACTGCCCAGGTGAAGAAGCAGTTGTGCAGGCCAGGCATCTGATGTGCAGGTCACCAAGCAGGACACAGTGGGAACAGGGTCACTCTGCTTCCCTGCCCTGCAGGGAGGTGCTGCAGGAGTTGGCTGGTGGCTTAGCTGGAGGAAGCACAAGAGCAGGAAAGGGGGAGATGCAGCCATCTCTCCCAGAGGGAACACTCGTTACAAAGGAAAATAAACCCTATTTCCAGAGCACTTTGGAAGAAATTGGGTTGCAGGCATTTGCTAAATTAACCCTGGTGAGAGGATGCTAGCCCTTGGCCCTTCATGAACCAGGAGCTCCGCACCAGCGCCACGAGGAAGAGGGCTAGGCCTATTCTGCCTTCCCCAGAGCACCTGCCATGTTCCCTAAAGGGTTCAGAGCTCAGCAACAGCCTTCCCTTCAGTTTCCTCTCCCTTCCCAGGGATGAGGGTACATCATTGTCTGCAGACCTGGGCTGCCCATGGGAGATGGAGGACGTGGCCACTTTCTTTCCTGGACCCCTGCGGCACTGCCTGCCAGTTGCATCTTTTCCTCCCCCACCTTCCAGCTCCCATTCACTGGGCCTCTGTGATGGAGGGTCCTCTCCTTCCTGAGCCCCTAAGTGGAAGCCAAGAGCTCAGGAAGATGAATGTTATGATTTGGATCTGAGGAGTCCCCAAAAGCTCCTGCACTAATGCAGGAATGTGAAATGATCGGATTGTGAGAGCTGTAACCTAATCAGTACATAGTCTGAATGGACTGACTTGGAGGTAACTGTAGGCAGATGAGGTATGGCTGGAGGAGTTGGAAAACTGAAGATGTGCTCTAGAAGGAGGCATTTTCCCTGTAGCTCCTTACCTCTCCCCACCTCTCTCACTTCCTGATCCTGCCATGAGCTGAGTATCTTCCCGCTCTTGGGCTCTTCCCCCATGGTGTGCTGCTTCATTTTGGGCCCAGAGCAATGGGTGGCCATCTATGAACTGAGACCTCTGAAACTATTAACCCCAAATAAACTTTCCCTTCTCCAAGTTGTTCTGATGAGGTATTTTGGTCATAGCAACTCAAAAGTTGACTAAAACAGAAATTGATACTGAGAAGTGGGGTCATTGTGTGACTAACATGACCATGTGGTTCAGAAGCCTTTGGAAATGGTTTTGCTGGAGAAGCTTGGAAACGTTCGGAGATTCAAGCTGGAAAAGTTTTAGAACTTGTAAGCAGAGCTTAATGGGTGATTCTGAGGGACCCTGAGCAATGCTGATAGGACTGCAGACAGGGGCTGGGATTGTAGCTCAGCGGTAGAGCGCTTGCCTCACATGCAGGAGGCACTGGGTTCGATCCTCAGCACCACATATAAATAAATAAATAAAATAAGGACTGCAGACAGTAAAGACTGTGCTCACGAAGTTTCTGAGGGGAATGAGGACTGCTGGGAATTGGACTAGACGTCAATCACGTTATATTCTGGCAAAGAACTTGGCTACATTTTGCCTATGTTCTGAGACTTGATGTGAAGTTGAATTTAAAACTGATGGACTAATTAACTGGTACAGGAAATTTCAAGGCAGCCCAACCTTCAGTCAGTGGCATGGATATTGCTAGTGGCTTTTAGCCAGGTTTACTGCGAGAAATAGAAGTAGAAAACAGAGCTAAGGGATTTTAAAAACTTGCAGTTTGCCTAGAAAAGTGCATGTAAAGTTGGGGCCAAGGAAGAGGTGGTTGTTTAAGAGATTACAATCCCTGAAGAGTCACTAAGTGCTTTGCACAGGGACAATAGGCAAGATGACTTGAGGGCATCTCAGGAACTTGCAAGACCACATCCATTGCAGGCTCAAGGGCATAGAATGGAAAATTCATTTGAAGAAGAGATCATGGGGACACTCTGCTCACATGAGATGCAGGGCTAGGAAGTTGTTTCACCATGTTGAGCCACACAGGCACTCAGAGGCTGCTGCACCTGTGATTCTGGGGCGCCCAGTACTGCACAATCTGGCGGCAACCTCAGCATCATCCATGTGGTGCTGGTTCTGTAGGAACGCAGGATGCTGGAGTTAGGAGGTTAGGAAGGCTGCCACCAAGATTTCAAAGGAAGGTCTGGGAGGCCAGGCAAAGTGTAGCAAGGCTGGAGTCCCTGTGGGCAGCCCTTCAGAGGGCAATGCATGAAACTGTGAAGGTGCAGCTCAAGATGGAATGGAGGCTCCTGGAATTAAGAGGTGCCATTAATGTGGACCATCTACAGAAAAAAGCTGCTGGTTGCAAAAACAGTCAGACTATGAGAGGCCCTTGCTGCAACTGGCAAGGCCAAAGGGGCAGGGCTTCCCAGCCCCTTTGGAGAGCACATCCTGCGGCCATGTGTCCTAGATGCTATGTACAAAGTTATGGGATCTGTTTGCCTGCTGGATTTTGGTTTTACCTTGGCCTCATCCCTTCTTTCTGTGCCCCTATTCCTCCATTTTGGGATGGGAATGCTTATTCTGTGCCAGTGTGTAGTGAGTATATATAACTTGCTTTTGGTCTTACACACAGCCAAGAGACTTTGGACTTGGACTTTTGAGCCATGCTGGAATTGACTATGGGACTCTTGGAGATGGACTAAATGGAGATGTACATGAGTTCTGTGGGTGGATGTTATGGTCTGAATCTGAGGTGTCCCCCCAAAGCTCCTGTTAATGAAGGAATATTTAGAAGTGAAATGATTGGATTGTGAGAGCTGTGACCTGATCAGTCCATGCTGGTTTGATGGACTGACTGTGGTAACTGTAGGCAGGTGGGAAGTGCCTGGAGGAGGTGGGTCACTGGCGGTGTGCTGTGGGAGTGTGCATCCTCCCTGCAGTCCCTTTTCACCCACCCGCGGCTTCCCCACCCTGCCCTGTCCTGAGCTGTTTCCTCCTCCACACTCTTCTGCCATGCTGTTCTGCCTCACCTTGGGCCCAGAGCAATGACACTGGCTATCTATGAACTGAGACCTCTGAAATTGTGAAATCCAAATACATTTTTGCTCCTCTAAGTTGTTCTTATCAGGTCTGTTGGTCATAGCAGTGAAATAGCTGACTAAAATAATGGAGGCCAAGGGCTGCCTCAGGGTGTCTTTACCTCTGTCCCATTTACCTCAACCTTTGTCCCTTGTGGCTCATCACCTTGGGATAAGACAGAGGCTGGGCCTGGTTCCTCTCTCCTGTGTTTCAGGGTCAGCAGGGGATTCCAGGCCACAGGGGTAGGTGGCCAGCCAGGAAAGGAGTCACAGTGCAACCTGCTCCATCAGGGTGGCCCAGTTGTCTGAATGGCAGAGGAGCTCTATGGGGGGGCGGTGAGTGACAGGGGATAGCACTGTGGTCACTGTGGGTTGTGGCCAGCACCACCATCACATTTGCTTCTGCAATCTATAGTGTCTTTGCTCTCATGAACTCTCCATGATCCCACCACACAACCCCTGAAGGTCTTGGTTGACCAGCAAGGAGGCTGTGGCCAGAACGTATGTCCAGCACACCTGTTGTCCCTAAGGGGTCTGGCTCTCACTCAGATAATGCGTCTAATGCGTGCACATAAAGAACATGCAGGACAGCCAAACTGTGTGCCCTGGTCTGCCACTGAGGGGCTGCACGAGTCCCTCCCCCATGTCCTAGGATGCAGTGGCTGCATCGATCTGTGGCTTCAGGGCCATCACAAGCTGAGCCCATGGAGGGAAGGCAGCATGCTGTGGGCTGTCCTGGCTGGGTGTCAGAGGATGCCACCAGGGGTTCAGTGCTGACCTTGTGCATCCCTTCCCTGGCCTTCAGCCCTCTGGTGTAACCCATGCCCCGGTTCTGTCCTGTGTGGTCTCAGCTTGAGTGCAGTGCACATGTGATTGTCAACACTGGCCAGTAGTGGTGAACAGAGCTGTCCTGATGCAGCCAGAGATTCTAGGCTAACCCTGTCTTCCTCTTCTTACTGGGTACCAGAATCCAAATGTTAACTGGGCTCAGGGCCCCAGGATGCACTTATCTCCCAGATTCCTTGCAGCCAGAAGTACCCAGGGACCCAGTTCTGGCCAAGGAGGTGAAAGCAGATATGGAGTGTGCGAAATCCAGGCAGCATCCTTAGGAGGAGAGTGTGCCTGCATGTCTCTCCATGGTCCTCTTCTTCCTGCTGGCTAGAAAGCAGACACGATGCCTGGAGCTTCAACAGTCATATCCCACCAGGAGAGAGGCCTGTTTGGAGATTGTTGAAGAAAGGTGAAGGCCCCCAGAGTCTTGATGATTGAGGCTGCCTTCTCTGGATTTGAATTCTAAACAAACACTGATCTTGTTTAAGCCACAGTTACTAGGGCTTTTCTGTCATTAGCAACCAAATCCAATTGTATGGTATCCCCAGGGCCTAGCATGTTGTCTGACATTGAATAAAGATTAGTGGAATGAATAAATGATGGAGGATAGGCTTCAAAGATGAGATTTGGCAAGAAAAGAGCGGGAAGCTGTCCCAGGCAGCAAGCCTGAATGGTGCCCCTTGGGGTGGGGAGACCCCGCCTGCTGCCTCTGCCCCAGGGGTGAGGGCTAGCAGGCTTCTGTTTCCAGGAAGGGAGGCCCACTTTTGCTTCACCAGTGATGTAATCATGGAAGACAACACTGACACCCTTCCTCGGCTCTTTCCTCTTACTTTACTGTTTTTTCCCTCTGACTCACGGTGGCATTAAATACCCTGGCAGGGAGGCTGCTTGCTAGGTGTCACGCTGCAGCTGATTTTCTGAGCCTGATGGTGTGCCTAGATTGCATCTTGAACGGCGGGGAGGTGGCTCTCCCATGCGCGTGCATGGACACACTTATGCTAGCGTACACACTGGTGTGCACTCCCTCATGCTCAGTGTTTCCACACAAATATGCCACACTGTGTGCATGAACATATCCTCGCGTTCACACCCTCATGCTGACAGGGAAGCACAGGGTGCGGCCTCTTCACAGGAGCTCAGCGGCCTCTGCAGGCTGGCACCTTGCGCTGCCACCAGGTATGACCTGGACTTAAGGAGAATGGCCATCATGACGGCAGTAGCGAGGACCACGTGTCAAAGAGAGCCCGGCACATCTCGGTTCCTGGCCGCGGGCGTGGGAAGACAGGCTGGGGGCGCCAGGGCAGCCACCACACATCCCCTGCCCAGGTCCATGTCCCTTCCTCCCGTGGGTCACCAGTGCCAGGGCGGAGGAAGGAGCGCGGGCCCCAGGAGGGCGCCCCTGTGGACGCCCCATTCCGCACGCTGCTTCGAGCGAAGGTCCTCCGCAAGGGTCCTTCAACTGTCTTGGGCCTCAGTGTCCTCGTTCGAGTGCCCACGAAGGGCCCGCGCGGCCTGCGCAGCGTGACAGCACGGCTCCGGGTTCCCGACGCCCGCGGGAGCCTCCAATTTCAGGGACGTGCGACGCCCACCTCGGCCCGCGCCAGGTCCGGCGCTCCGTCCGCCCCGCCCGCTGGGTCTTCGGGCCGCGCCGTCCGCCGTCCGCACAGCTTCCGGCCGCGCGGGGCACGCCGGGGCTTGCAGTCCGCCGGCCTGCGGCGGGCCGCGCGCCATTGGCTGGCGGCGCCGTCACGTGATGTTTGGGTGCGCGGCCCGCCTAGCCGCCCTCCCGCGCGAGCCGCCGAGCGCCCGTGCCCGGCAGGTGAGGCGGCTCGGGGCGGCGGCTCCGGGGCTGCAGGGGTGTGGGCCGGGGAGGGTATCCGGGGGTCCGGGAGCGGGAGGGTATCCGGGGGTCTGGGGAGAAACTCCGCGGAGGGAGTCCTGGGAGGGCGACCGGGTTCGCCGGGGAGGCGGCCCGGGTCCAAGGATCTGGAGAGAGTCCGGGGAGGGGAGTCGGGGTTGTAGGGGAGGAGGTCCCGGGGTCCGGGGAGGGAGTCTCGGGAGAGAGCCTAGGAGGGAGTCCGGGTCCGGGGTCCGGGGACGTGATCCGGGGGCAGGGTCCGAGGGTCTGGGGAAATGCTCAGGGGAGGGGGTTCGGGGGTCTGAGGGGCCTGGGGAGGGAGTTCGGGGAGGGGAATGGGGACGCCGGGGAGCGTGTTCAGGGTCTCTAGTGAGCCTACCCGGCTTGTGGGCGGTTCCGGAGCGGCTTCGGGTGGGTGGGGTGGGTGCTGACCTGTGCGTCCTGCTGCCTACCCTCGAGGAATGTTCTGGGCCCGGGCCGTCCCCGCGCCCACTTGTTGGCTGCTGCCAGGGGTGGTCCCCGTGGCTCCACAGGTGACTGTGCCTTCCAGCCACTGCTAGAGACCTTGATCGCCTGTG
This sequence comes from Geosciurus inauris, assembly GCA_004024805.1. Classification (NCBI taxonomy): domain Eukaryota; kingdom Metazoa; phylum Chordata; class Mammalia; order Rodentia; family Sciuridae; genus Geosciurus; species Geosciurus inauris. The sequence goes on along the minus strand of PVHX01008388.1, from coordinate 73,460 downwards.
CATCTCCTCTGCTCCCTTTGGAACATGTGAATGGGCCTTGTAGGTACTGACGCCCAGGTACATCCCAGGGAGTTCCGGATGGCTCTGTTCTGTGCTGTGTTTGGGGATGTCCCCCAGGTGGCCACCTGTTATCCGCAGACTGGCATCTCCTTCTCCCTTGGCCCTGGGAACTCTTACCTTTGATGTCCAGGATGGCAGCCAGTAACTACATAAAGCTTTTAAAACTGACCTTAAAGTGAAGCCACATTGACTGTTGGCTACTGGGTTGCACAGTGCTGATAGGGACCCATGAGGTCATCACAGAAAGTTCTGCAGGCTAGGGTGCTGCTTCTCATCCTGGGAGACTCCATTTCCAGCCACACATGACAGCCTTTCCTTGATTGAACCCCTTCCTGTCCTTCCCTTAGGTCCCAGCGTGCAGGCAGCTCCTGTCCTCTGTAGCTATGGGCTGATGATCACTGGCTCAGCTTCCTGCCCTATCTCCTGTATTTCCTATCTTGTTGTATCTTCTTTGCCAGCACCTTTTACTTGGTTATTGCCACCTTTCTGCTTGTTTTCTGCATTGTCTTTAGTGTCTGTGAGGCAGATATTGATTGTTCCTTGCCATACCTCCAGTGTGGGCACGCTAGTAGGTGGAAAGATACAGATGAAGTTTGTTAATAGCCTCAGGTGGTTAAACCATACTGTGATGTGGTTCAGCCTGGTACACTGTAAATCCTTGGTAGAAATCTTGGGCAGTGCATGGTTGCACACACAGGGCAGTGTAGGGTCAGGAGCCAGGTTGTGACTACAGATGGCTGTGAGAGGGTAGTGGATCCTAGAAACCTTCCTGCTGGGTCACCTCCATCCCTCACCTCCTCAGCTGACCTGGTCTGTGCACATCAAGCACCCTGTGGCTGCCCTGACTGCCCAGCTTGTCTTTTCTGGGCACACCTCATGCCTGGTCCTCTGCAGGCACTGGAGTGACAGCTTAGACCCAGGCAGGCATCTAGGTCTGGGGCTCATGGGCTGGCAGGCATTCCTCAAGTTCCTTCCATGGCTTCCCGGTGCCTGTAGGGTAAGGTCAGGATCTGACTTCTGCCTAGGACTCCAGCCACACCGTCCAGTTCTTGCGTCATGTCATAGCAACTACAGGGGTCCTTGTTTTCTGCACACTGCATGGCTTTTCTGAAATGTATGTGCGCGCTTGTGTATGCTGAGCCTGCCACTTGGAATGCCGTTGAACTTGCATGATTGTCTCAGGCACTTCACCCTGGTTACCGTTGTGCCCTGAGCACCCAGCCTAGCATCTAGAGCAGGGTGGGCACCGAGCAGGTTTTCATGAATGAGTAGCTGTGTGAGGAGAAGGCACTAGGAGAAGTGCAGGTGTGGAAGATCTGGGAAGCTCCAAGCAGGAGTAGGGAACTTGGTTCCCAGAGGGGAGCAAAGATGCCCAGACTGTGACTGAAGGTGTACCTAGCCATTCACAAAATGGCTTAAATACGTGGTAGAGGCCCTGGAGGGGGTCTTCGCAGGTTGTGGAGTTTGAATTAGGCTGAGTGGCAGGGCAAGGTCTGGTTGGCAGGAAGAAGGGGGTCATTTTGCGAACATTAACGTTGATTATACTAGCTGTATCCACTTAGCAGTCCCCCTGGGGGAGGGCCTGCTGCTATCCCCATTTTACTGGTGAAGATTCCGGGCCACAAGAAGATGAACTGGCTGAATCCCTTAACTGAAGTTCTAAGGCACCGTGCACTGGACCTGGACGTATGTACTACTCCCGAGGTTGTTGGGCATTGTATCATTCTAAATAGTGTTTGAGATGAATGAACAGTTGGTTAAGGTGTACACTTCCTTCTTTTGAATGCACACAGTGTTCCTGTGGCTGTGGGATTTGTTTTGGTATGCAACCAAATGGAATTCGGCCTGTGTGGCTCAGTCCAGCTATAATTCATTATATTCTTCAGACTGACTGAGTGCAACATCTGTAACAGTGGGCTTGTTAGCGGCCTGGGAGTGACTCCTGGGTGACACATCTGTTTGCCATTGTGCCTGGCTCCTGAGTATTTGCTGGATGTGTGGATGGGGCACTGGGTGACCAAAAGACTAAAGGGGAGAAAGAGTGAACAGATTGGACGGGTACAAGGCCTGTGCTGCTTCTTCAGGGATTATTTTCAGTTGTTGTCTGTTAATTCTGATGTCTAGGTTTGGAGCATCTGTATCCTGTCCTGCTGGGGTATACTGAGGCCAGCAGGGAAGGTTTATTATCCCAAGTTTTTTGGTGAGAAGTTGGAGGTCCTGACCCAGGACACCCTTAGCAGACTGCAATCATTCTCTGCCTCCCCATCTGCCACCCTGCCCTAGTCCAGCTGTGGCCCAGGACCTGGGAAACCTGGGCCTTGGTGGAATTTTGAATGTGTGTGTGTGTGTGTGTGTGTGTGTATGTGAGGCAGGGAAGGGTTGTCATGGCACAGCAGATCCTGAATTTGTACCATTCTTACTCCAACATGCTTTGTGAGCACTGCTCAGGAGCCATCTAGAACCTTCTTCCACAGGAAGAGTTGTCTTGGCCTGAGTCCTCTGGTACAGAAGATGGGACCTGCCAATAAGCACAAATCAGCTGTGGGAATTTCCTGAAGATGCTTTGAGGTGGTGCCCTTGCCTGAGGAGCCGACTTGGGTGGGGCTCCTGGGGAGGCCTTGGCCCAGACTACCTGGTCTGCCATCCAGGGCTGTCCTCTGGAACCTGTTGGAGCTGTTTCTCATTCCTTACCCAACTGTAGGATTCTCCTGGCAGCCCGAGGCTTGCCAAGTGCCGGCTGGGTTAAGATGATTCTTGGCTCCAACTCAGATTGCATTGGATGGGCTCCTCCTTCCTGGGATGGGTGGGCTGTGGTAGGACTTGAACCTGCTTTGTGGTCACTACAGTCAAGCAAGGATGGTCTGCTGGGGTGGTCTGCTTTCATGGGCAGGGTCCCAGCCACAGCCCTTGCAGTCAGGACCTTTGTCTGAAAAGAGAAGAGTGTTCTGGGAGGGTAGTCTAAGACCATACCTTGCATGGACTCAGGGCTCGGTGGCTAGCAGGAAGGGGCTGACCTGTAGGCTCTCTTGCCCTCACTGGGGACACTGCTGCTTACCTGACACAGAGTAAGGGCATAGAGAGGGCACCCACCCCACGTGTGTGTGGCTGTGGGCAGATGTAGTCCTGTGGGAGCAGGACTCTGTGGTCTGGGTCAGACTCCACCCAGGGCCTGCAGCTGTGGATACCAGTGTGCAGGCCTGTCTGGGCCTAGGGCTTGGCATTGTACGGATGGGTCATTTGTAGTGGCAGCAGCACCATATTCACTTTGGTAGACTGATGACTAGCTAGGGGCAGCTGGTGTAAAGACTAGACGACCAGGAGGAGATGAATTAAGCCGCTCGGCAAGACTTTATTGGAATACCCGCTCTCGGGCCGAATCCTCTCGTCCAGTCCCCCTAATTGGACAGTTTGGACCCTGACCTGACCTAACACCTGGGTCCTTCCTGGGCTGCGTGATGTCCTGGTTGTAAGCACACGTGACGAGCAGAGGCGGAAGCCGACCTCCCATCAGCAAGCTCTTCTTATTCGGTGGTGCTGGAGCCAGTTGGTCCATGTGGCTCATTTTCAGGCAGAAAATGGCAGTGGCTGAAGCAAGGGCCTGGGTTACGTAGGCTTTATTTAACGTGGGATGGGAGGGTAGTTTATTGGGGTTGCCTGATGTGTTAGGGTGAAACAGTAATGTGAATAGGGAATTTCCTGGGGCTTATTGTGTTGGGGTCAGCTGACCCATGGAGGGGGTTTCAGGTTCCAGGCAGGTGCCAGTTCCTTGTTCCTTCCCTTTGGCTGAGGCCTGGGCTTTTAAATGACAAAAGCTTTAATTGTATCCCCAAGAAGCAGTGGGGAAACAGCTTCAGCTAGGGGAAATGCCCTTGGACTTAGTCTCCATATTCTTCACTGGGGTCCCTGGGTCCTGGGCTATGGGAGAGAGTGGCCCCTAACTGGAAATGAGTGAGCAGGGCTAGGCAGTCATGCTGGCCCAGTGAGACTCTGGCCAGGTGTTCTGGCCCAATAAACCTGTATTATTTTCTTCCTCTGGATCGATAGGAGATTGTCTTGTTTTCTGCCTGATTTTGTTAGCACACAAGGACTGGGCTGGATGCAGACTTCACGGATCAGCACAGCTTTATTCAGGAACGGAATGGCGCCTCTGATGGACCCACATTCCTGATGGAAAATGAGCCACCAGCCAAAGGGGAGTTTAGGCTTATATAGGTTACACTGAGAGGCGACTTAATTAATGAGCTTGTCAGTTTGGGCTGTCTTTACTGGACCAGATGGAGGGTGTGGGGTCAAGTTTAGGGTGGGATCAATGCCTGGCCTCTTCCCAGAAGCTGTCATTTCAGATTTGATGGATATCTCCTCCCGGGCCTGTCTTGTCCCTGGGAAAGATTGTAGAATGTATTGGAGAGCATCAGTGTATTTGAAGGATATGAGAATAAGTCCAAGGACATTTTCCCTAAGCTTTTGTCATTTAAAATCCCAAGCCTCAGCCGGGCGCGGTGGCTCAAGCCTGTAATCCCAGCACTCAGGGAGGCTGAGACAGGAGAATCGCGAGTTCAAAGCCAGCCTCAGCAATGGCGAGGCGCTAAGCAACTCAGTGAGACCCTGTCTCTACACAAAAACACAAAATAGGGCTGGGGATGTGGCTCAGTGGTCGAGTGCCCCTGAGTTCAATCCCCGGTACCAAAAAAAAAAAAAAAAAAAAAAAAAAATCCCAAGCCTCAGCCCGTGGGAAGGAACACAAAAGGAACTCCCCCCCCACTGGCCCCTGACCCCGCCCCATGGGTCAGCTGACTCCAATACAATAGGCCCCAGGAAATTCCCTGTCCCACCCTAATGACTCTGGGACCCCAATATATTGAACCCCCCAAACTACCCTCCTGCCCCACCCTAAATGAGGCCTATATATCCCAGACCCTGCTTCAGCCTGCTGTCATTTTCTGCCCCAGAAGTGAGCCACGCCATGTGTTTGACGAACTGACTGGGGGGGGGGGGGGCTGAGCCCTGAGTGAAGGAGAGCCTGCTGCTCCAGGCTGCTTCCTCCCCACCTTGTCTCACTTGTCTCACTTGTGCCCATGGTATTGCCTTCTCCCTTTTTCCTTCGCCCTGGGCCACATATTTGGGGGATTGTCATTTTTCATATCCAGCAGATGTCCCTGGGGAAAGGACTGGGACCTGCCCTGGTGTGTACAGTGTGCAGCAAACTGGGGCCAGCAGAGCTGCCGTGCCTCGGTGTGCGACTCCGCCAGGCTGCTCGTTGCTCTCAGCCTGCTCGTGCTGTCAGTCTGATCCGGTAGCCTCCTGGGGTGGGTGGCAGCATGGCCATCTCAGGACCTTTTGAAACATCATTTGAGGGATTCAGGGAAGAACTCTTAAGGCAAAAGGGCTGTGGGAGTTTAGGGGGTGCAGCCCAGGCTAGGAGGATCTGCCCTTCACACCCCAGGGCTGGCTCACTGTACAGGCTGCCAGAGTGGGGTCGGCTTTTAGGTGGATTGGGGTGGAACTGACGGTCGTTGGGCTGTCGGTGTAATTGGTACTGTCAGTTTCCCATCTGGTGTCTCTGGCACCTGCTGGCTTCTTGGTACAGCACAAATCGCAGGCTCCTGGGGTTGAGTAACTGGTCCCAGGTCCCAGGACTGCTAAGGCCCAGGCCATTACGTGAAGCCTCAGCCTCCAGCCTCCAGCCTGGGCGCCTTAACCTGCTGTTGATGATCTAGCTCTTCTGACCCTGTAACTCCTGGCTGGCAGTCCTTGTGAGTGCCAACTGCTGTGCCACCTGCCTGCCTTGTATTCCTGTCCCTCTGCTTCTGGGAGGGCCAGGTTGGGAGAAGCTTTGAGAAATCGAAGGTGTGCTGGGAGCTGGAGGATGTTGTTGGTCATGCCTGCTGTTGTGTGGTTGAGGCCTTTGTACTGGCCTGTGATGTTCACCTGTCCAGTGATGTTCTTGAGAATGTGGCGCAGGTTGGAGAGCTTGAGGAGTCTCGGTGTGCAGGTTGGCATTCCTGATGGAGAGACTGGGGCAGAACCCAGGATTCTTCTTCCCAGGAGAGCTTCCTGTGAGGTGGTTAGAAGCCCAGGGTGGCTGTGGCTGGCACTTGGCTGTGGAGGTGACAAGTCACTGAGTTGGGCAGCTCCAGGGCTGTGGGGCAGGTACTGTACTCAGGGATCTGTCTGTCCATGTCTTTTGCCTGGCCTTTCATTGCCTAAGCCTGACCTGAGTGGTGCAGACGGGCCTGTACCCAAGGAATGCTGGGCTCTGAGGGTGGGATGCGGTCTGGGGAACATAAGGGCCAGGCATCCCCGGGGGTCCCCAGGCATTGATGTCTGGTCAGGGAATCATAGCCACAGGGACAAGGAACCTGGCCTGTGCAGAGCTGGTGAGGAAGAGAAGGGGTGCAGTCCCCACCCCGTCCTGCCTGGCTACCTTTGGTTGCCCTCCGTCCAGATCCACAATCCTTTTCAGTCATGTCTTTGGAAAGGGACATAATTTTAAAGCTGAATCCCAGAATCACTTTCTCCCAATGTTAAAAAACACACAACACAATGGCCCCTTCCTGGGCCTGGCTTCCCTCTCAGCATAGCCATTTGGTGGCAGTACTAATGAGTGGCTGGATCCACTTCTTGGAGCCTGGTCTCCTTCCCCTGCTGTGTCACTCACGGTGAGAATGCTAATGAGCACGGCATGGGGTGAGGCGGGGAGGCTCGGGGAGGCTGGGAGGAGGTCAGTTCTGTTTCTTCCTGGTACAGGATCCAGAGAGACTCAGCTGCAGGAGGTTCCAGCTGGTCCTCAGCCTCCAGCCTGAGCTCCTTAATTCTCTCTTAATATCTGGCTTCTCTGGCCTGGTGGCTGCCTGGCTTGTCACTCCTGGCTGGGAGTCCTTAAGGGTGCCCTGTCCTTGCTACATAAAGTCAGACTCTTACTTGGCATTACACTTTTCCTGGTCCTTCCAGCCTTGGAAATCTGCTGGGCTGACTTCCCAACGCTACCCTCAGCCTGTCCTTGGGTGTCTGGTGGGGCTGTCCTCTACCTGGAATGACCCCAGCTGGTGACTTCCCTAAGGAGGTCACCATACTTGTTAAACCATGAGGAAGCCTGAGGGCCTGGCACCTTGGCTGGCATCTGTCTCCTTTGCAGAAGGCAAGGCAGAGAGAAGGCTCAAGATACCAATAAAACGTCTCAGCCTGGCTCCGTCATTGTTGACTGCGGGCGTTGTTCCTGTGCTGGACTATGCCCGTAGGGCTGGACCGTGTGTTTTTCTGTCTTTGCATCCCCAGCACAAGAAAGTGCACATAGTAGGCACTCAGTAAACAGTTGCATAGGCCTGGGCACACAGCTGGGAGGAGCACTGTCTTTTAGCTTCAGCTTTTGGCCCCAGCCTATGAGCGCTCCATCCTCTTCACCCCTCTAAATGACAGGAAGTGCTGGGGGCTTGATAACAGTAAGCGCTTGATGAGGGCAGTGCTGCCTGCAGGCCCCCACTCTTACCCCTGTTTTGCGGAGGAGGGAGCCTGGCTTGCACAGATCTGCCCTGGGCTCTCTGCGTGGAGACTTGTCTTCAGGCCTGGCTTCTCTCTGTGCACTTTGCTGTGTGGACACAGCCCAGATGCTGTGAGTGGAGGGGTGTTTGGCGGGGGAGATGGTCAGGCCATGCTGGTGGGTGGGAAGTGGTCAGTGTTGCAGTGGCCCTGAGGAATGTCTCTTGGCTCAGAGCTGAGTGTCCAGGTGGTCCTGTTGCCACTGCTCAGAGAGAAGGCAGTGGAGTCCTTTTCTCTCTGGCCTGAGAGGGAGATGCAGAGGTGTGTGGTGGTGCCTGGAGATTTGTTTGAGGTTAGCCTGGGCAACTTGGCAGGGCCCTCTCTGAAAATGAAAAGGGCTAGGGATTGTTGCTCAGTGGTAGATTGTCCTTGGGTTCAATCTCCAGTACTGCAGAAAACCCAAAAACCAAAAAAAGTTTGCAGACCAGCGCTGGGAGTAGAATCCAGTTGGGCCTCTCTGTGGTCTACCTTGCTGTGCTCGCTCCAGAGTTCTAGGCCCTGCGTGGGGAGCATAAAGGGTTTTAGTTGCTCCTCGGGACTATAAGGTTTCTAGTCGCCTCTGCTTCCAGGACCAACCTCTTCTGTTAACCAGAGCAGCTCTGATTTGGTCTGCTTGTCTCTGGTCAGGAAATGGCTCACATTCATGGTCCAGGAGGTCTGCAGAAACTCTTGTAATAGGCCTGGTGCCTTCTGAGTGCACCAGGAAGGGAGGGACCGAGCGCTGGAACAGTGCTGTGCCTAGTGCCAGAGCTGTCTGTCCCAGTGGGCCTGCTGCTGGGGGCTGCAGCCACGTCCTGGCTCCATCACCCCACAGGACTGCTGGGTCTCTGCCCGCCCGCGTCTGCTGTCTTGACACCTCCATTCGTGTGCACGGGCTGTGGAGGCCAGTGGAAGGACAGGGCTGTCAGTGTGTTCCCACTGAAGCCTCTGGGTCTGTCTGTCTTGGTGCAGGAGGGCCCGAGTGAGCAGGTGTCGGGCCAGGCAGCTGCTGTGGCGGAGCTGGGGGGCTGGTGTGTGTGTGGCTGAACGAGCACAGGCCAGGTTGCGCTCCCTGGTGGACAGCCCCAACTTTTGGTAGCCTGGAAACAAAGGTCCACGTCTGTGGTGATTCAGAATTTGTGGTCAGAGGAGCCAGTGGCTCTGCCCACACAAGGACAGGAAGTGCGTGCCACTGTGCGCCCTTGACAGGACTGGAAATCTTGGGTGACTGCATCAAGAGTGCCCACACGAGCCATCTGGCCATGTGGTGTTGTGGCTTGGACAGGCCACCTTTCCTCCTGGGTGTTCCCCTGAATCCTGGGAACACCCTCTGCTTCAGGAGAGGTTAGACTGTGTGAGGGCCCCTGGATCTTCTGCTCCTGACAACCAGGATGCAGGGTGGTGGAGGGGATAGATCAGGCAAGGATGGCTCTGCTCTGTTAGCCTGGAGCCCTGGCAGGGAGTTTGACATTCTGTGCCATTTAAAAGGGAGGAGACCTTTCGCTGTGCAGCAGTTGTAGCTTCACGCCCAGTTTTAAGGAGTCAGCTGCATTTCCGAGCACCTTTTGCCTAGCATCTCCTGTGGCAGCATCTTGCAGAACTCGCTCAGTGGCACACCTAGGAGAGAGTCCCCGGCTCTGTCACCACAAGCCTCCCGGGGGCAGGTGCCCTCAGGAGCCACACATGCTTCGTTTCCACCCTACTGCTGCTTAGCACCCGGGAGTCACTGTCCTTTCCCCACATCTACCGTGTCATTTCGAGTGTTGCTGGGTGGAGCCCAGCTGCGAGCCACCTCGGGGAACCTGTTGCCTCATTTTCCGGGGCATCCCCGGCTGCTGCCTGGGCAGTGGTGTTTGTGTGTGGCTGGGTCCTGTTCCGCAGCATGGGTGGTCCACAGGTGAACTCTGTGGCGGCCTCTTATTTTAGGGTTTTGAATTGTTCCAATAATTCAACAGTAAGAACATGGGAAGAAGTGCACGGTGGAAAGTTCAAGTCTCCACATCCCTGCCGCCTGCCGTTTGCCCTGGTCTCCACTGGTGGCCGTGTGGCGACTTTGCCATGCTTCCTTCTGGAGCCTCAGGATGCAGCCAGGAAAATGCTACTGTGTATCTTCACTTTTCCTTTGCCTTGCACAGGCCATCCCCCGGCAGACTGCTGCCCTGCCTGCCCGCCACACACTGGTGCTGACCCAAAGCATTTTTCCTCGGGCCAGCTCCTGTACTCCGGGGTGTCGATGTGCTCATATCATGCATTTAGCGCCCTGTTGATGGGCATGTAGGTAATGGTAGCCTTGCTTCTCTGCCCTGTTGCACCTGCCCTGGCACAGCACGTGTGGGAGGAGCAGGTGTTAGGTCACAGGCGCCTGTCACGTCACCTCTGCAAGTGTTGATGCTGTCCTGTCCAGCCTGGCAAGTGGGTTTGCCAGGCCTGGGTTCCGCGTTTTGGGGTGCATCTGCCGTTTGTTGTGGGTTCAGCATCATTTCAGGCGTGGAGGACATTCGTGTTTCCTCTGTGGCCTTACCTCCAGTGGCGTGTTTGTGAATGCTCGTGGTCCTTCTGTGCTGCCCATTTTATTGTAACATGACTTGTTTTCTTGCAGTTGAGCTCCCTATAGGCCTGGGCCATTCACCCTGTCAGGCGAATGGTCAGCTCGTCTCCCCCTCCATGGGATCCCTCTGCATGCTGTTCTTCCTCTGTGCAGGAGCTTCTTGGTTGGATGTGGTCATTTCTGTCTGTTTTCACATTTGTTGTCTTGCTCTGAGGCCATTTCCAAAGACCATTGCCCAGGCTGGTGTCCTGCCGCCATGCAGTCCCCCGTGTTTTCTTCTGGTGGCTTTGCAGTGGCAGGTCTCAGGGCTGTCATCCTTTTCAGGTTCTGTGGGGTGAGGTCCACCTTTGACCCCATCTGCATGTCCTGTCGCCAGGCCTGGGAGACTTTGCTTCAATCACCTGACTGGAAGCCCCAGGCTGTTTCTGGGCTCTCCATTCTGTTCTGCTGGTCTCTGTTTTCATGCTGGCACTGTGCTGTGTGGGTTATTATGGTTTTTATGTGCTTTGAATCAAGTTTTATTCTCAGGAATTTTATCCTTTTGTTATTACTGAAAGGAATTTCTTTGGTCGTGCTTCCTTGTCTGTTTTATGTGCTGGATATTCTCCATTTCTGAGCATTGCCTTTGCCTCTTGCCACCTTACTGAAGTCTGCTGATTTGGCTTGATTGTTTTGGGTTCTCTAGCATCTGATCGTGTCAGCTTCATCCAGTGATGGGAGCCTTTTCCTTCCCAGCATCACACCCCAGTTTCTTCCTCTTACCTCATTTTGTGAGCTGAAGGCTTCAGCAGAGTGGTCAATCACAGATTGCTCACTGGGGATGTCCCTGGTGTTACCTCCTAAGTGGAATGTGGGTTTGGGTTGAGGTAGATAGGAGTGTTGTTAGGAGTGTTAACATTTTTAAGGAAATAAAGAATTGTTGAATTTTGTTAGTTGCTTTTTAAAGTCATCTTTGGGATAATCATGCAGTTTTTCCTTGTATATATCAATATGCTGAGTGAAGCTAACGGCATTGGTTTGTCTGATCAGTGATTCTTTAAAGGTGCTGCTGGATACTCTGCTAATATTTAATGACTGTTCTTATATTGCTGCTTGTAAGTAAAGTTGGTCTGAAGTTTTCATTTTTGTGTGTGCCTTTTTGGTTTTGATATCAATGTTATACTTATCATAAAAGTAATATTAAATATTTATTTCTTTTGCCATACTCTGGAATGGTTCAAAAGCATTGTACTACCTGTGAATCTGGTGGAGCATGGGACCTTTTTGTTTTGAAGAGGGTAAGTTCTTTTAAGATTTAAAAAAAAATTTTTTTTCTCTATGGAAATGATTCTGTTTAAATCTTTCTGTTTGGGGATCAGTTTTTTAAGCTTACACTTTCCTAGAAAATTATCATTTTCTTCCAGTTCATCATATTTATTCATGAAAACTTAAGTAAAATGATCCCCTAGGACTCCTAATTTCTTCAGTTTCTGTGGTTATTTCCCTCTCATTTTCTCCCTTTTCCTTGATTGGGTTAGCTAGTAGTTTTCATTTTATTGTGTTAATTTTTTTTAAAGATTCAGTTTTTGGAATTTAAAAATTGTCCTATTTTTCTGCTTATTTTTCTTTCTTTCTGGTACTGGGGATTGAACCCAGAGGTACTTTACTCTGACCCACATCCCTAGTCTTTTTGGTTTTTTATTTTGAGACAGGGTCTTATAGAGTTGCTGAGGCTGGCCTCAGACTTGGGATCCTCCTGCCTCAGCCTCCTGAGTTGCGGGGATCACAGTGTGCACCAGTGTGCCTGTTTTTCTGCTTTTTAACTGATTTCTTTTTTCTAATAATTAATAATTTCTCTGCTTTTCCTCAGTTTATCTTATCACCCTTTTTCTAAATGTTTGGTTTGTGCTTGATTCATTTGTTCACATTCCTTTTAAAAAGTCGACCCTCAGGGTTGCTGCTGCTGTCCTGGTTGGACACATTGTCCGTGTCCTCGCTGCTGTCCTGGGGTTCTGCAGTTAGTTTGTGTTTTCTTTTTGGTGCAGGAGTTGTAGGCAGGTGCTGGCATCTGGAGTGGAGGGTTCTGACTCCTGTTTGTATCGGCATTTCGCTGACACCTGGGTGAGGGTCTTGGCTGTTGTCTTTGCACAGTCTGGTCCTGGGGTTTCCTCGTGGCCTGATGTGGAGCCACTTTTACTCGCTGTCCAGTGGCGTGTGGGGAGAAGGTGGGATCTTTGTTCTGGCTTACAGGGTTGGATGTGCAGCAAATGCTGGCCAGGCTCACATCTCACTTGCGGGCTCCAGCCTGTGGACCTGCGCTTGGCCTTGGCCCTTCTGCTCTAGTGTGGCTGAGAACAGAGCATCTCACCGCCTTTCTTGGGTCTGCTGGCGAGGTGGCTGCTGCCTTACTTGGCGCACAGCTGCTTGGCTGTTTGGACCACCCGTTGGTACCGCAGACTGTCACTCCTGTGCTCGGCTTTCCTTTGCCTGTCTTTCAGTTTTAACTCTGTTTTATGTGTCATGTAAGTTGTGTATTTCTTTGTGATTCAACCTGAGAATCTTTTTCTTTTGTTAGTTAAACTAATTTATGTTTATTGATAGTTCAAGTGTGTTTGATCTTAGTTCTCTTCTGTTTTGCATATGTGTGTATTTTTTAAAAGTCTTTTAACTCAGTTTTCTATTCTTTTTGTACCTTTTTAAAGTTCATCAAATTCTTCTGCTGTTTAGGAGAGTTTGTGCCTTTGTGTGAGATATTGCAGTAAGAGCTCTGTGTTGCCTTTCACTGTCCGTCTCTCAAAGACTCTAGTCCAAGACAACTCACAGCATGCCATGTTACACCCGAAAGTGTGCCGTGTTAAATGGCAAAAAGTTGCAAATGTGGTTATGTGCAAGAACTGTAAGGTAGACAGGTGGGCTGTCCTAGATCACCTGGGAGCTTCCATACTGCCATCTGAGTGCTGAACAGAGAATGCTCCGCAGCAAACAGTGGAGAGCTGTGGTGAGGGCTGGTGAAGTTGCAGGAGTGGCCCCAAGATGCAGGAGTGCAGCGGGCCTGGAACGGAGGCCTTGGCCCCTGATGTGGGCAAGCACACGGACCTCAGTCACGCAGCCCCAGAGTGTGTGCCTGCACCTCCAGCTGCTTCCCTTGTCCAGGAGGCACAGCCCAGCCTGGACCCTGGCCTGGAGCAGCTGCCATGAGCACGTCCGAGTGTCTGGATGCCGAGTTTGTGGTGGTTTGATGTGAGCGCAGTAGGGAGCTGATCCAGCTTCTCTGGCCATGGTGCCGTCACCGTGCTTCCTATTTTCGCTCCTGTCCCCAGCTTTAGTCACCCCCGGTCCTTTGTCCGTGTTTGCCTTTGTGCTCTTGGATCTTCTTGTGTTGTTACAACTTTGAATGACACCCTTCAGCCCTGGTGCTTGCTGGCTGCTCTGCCCTCTGGTCCCTGCTGCTGTCGGCTGTGGAATCCTGTGTGGCCCTAGAGCATTTTCTCAGGCGGGCTGGTGGGAACTGCTGTCCCCTAGCACTGGGTTCACAGAGCAGCGTGGCAGCACGGGCTGTGGGGCAGCACTGCTGGGCTTTCATTCTTTGGCTGTTACCCTCCCTTTCCTGACATGGAAGGTTGCTTTGGAGAACCTGAGGCTCGGCTGGTTTTTCTTCCCTGGTACAGGTGATTTGCTCTTCTTCCTTTTGCCTCACTGTTGCCCACTGTCCTGGTCTCTATCATTTGTGATGCTTTTAACTGGGCTGGGTTTTTTTTTTTTTTTTTTTGGTACTGGGGATTGAACTCAGGGGCACTCGACCACTGAGCCACATCCCCAGCCCTATCTTGGGTTTTATGTAGAGACAGGGTCTCACTGAGTTGCTTAGTGCCTGGCCGTTGCTGAGGCTGGCTTTGAACTTGTGTTTCTCCTGTCTCAGCCTCCCACAGTGCTGGGATGACAGGCGTGCGCCACTGCGTCTGGTTTAACTGGGTTTTGGTTGCGTCCGAGGACCTCGCACAGTGAGCTCACCTCACAGCCAGTGAGCCCTCAGCAGGGCAGACTGCAAGTGTCCTCGCCGCCCCTCGCCGCTGCTTGTGTACTGGCACGCGCAGGAGTCCTGATTTTGATGAAATCTCATCTGTCTGCTTTTTTCTTTTGTCATTTGTTATTCAGTGTCATGACTAAGAGACCACTGCCACTCTGATGTCACAGAGCTCCTGTTTCCCATGTGTTGCGTTTAGTTCTGGGATGTGCTTCCTGTTGGCTTTGGTGTGTAGTTTAGGGTCACGGTCCCCTGGTGTTCTGCATGTGGCTGGTTTTCTCAGCACTGTTTGCAGAAAGGACACTCCTTTTCCTGTGAAATGGTCTTGGCAGCGTCGTCACAATCCCTGGGCCTTATACAAGGGGATTTGTGTCTGGCTGGCTGTCCTAGTCTCTTGGTCTGTATGTCTGTCTTTGCGCCACAGTCAGTCACACAGTTGTGATGATTGCAGCTTTGTACAAGTTTTGAAATCATGAAGTGTGACCTGTGACTCTGTTCTTCTTTTTCAAGATTGGCTGTTCAGGGTTTATTGTTCATTTTGGAATGATTTGGTTTTTTTCCTGGGTCAGCTCTTTTGTTTTTATTCCTGGGTCAGTGAGAGCCTCTTAGTCCCCATCTAGAATGGGGCAATGGGGACATGGGCTGGGCAGCTCCACGAGTCCTCTGCTCTTCCTGGGGCTGCACAGAGGCAGGCTGCTTGCTGCAGACCTCTGCGGGGTGCTTCTGGTCCCGGGTGTCGTCCCCTCCTCCACTGCTTGGTCTAGGTGACTTTGCGGAGGCTTCTGGTGCTGCCCTGCCCACTTCTTGCTGGAACAGGCCTCCTGTCATGCTGGGGGAGCACCTTTGTGTGGGTGCCTCCCTAGACCTGCCTCTGTCCATGGCCTTGCAGCCTCGCCATGCCCGTGCCCCTGCCCCCACCTGGCAGGGCTCTGCCCACTCGCTCACTGTTCTGGATGCTAACCCTCACCTGGGTTAGGGACCTGTGAACTACATTTCCTGTTTTGTCTAAATAGGAAGTTGGGCTTCTTAAACATTTTCTTTTTTAGTTTGGGGAGTATCCTCCTGTTGTTTGGGTGTGAGTTATAGAAGGAAATAGGAACAGCATGCCCATGTGTGTTGCCAGTGCTGCCAGGCCCTCCCTTTGATGACCCCCAGGATGTGCGCACGCCTCCTCTGGCACTTGCACATGGGAGGTCCTTGGCAGACTCACCCACACCCCATCCTGTCTGCCAGGAAAGTAGAGTTGCCAGCCCTGACAGCACCCTCTCGGGGCTCCTAGGGGTTTGGGCCAGGCCAGCAGGTGGCTCAGGGACCACTGCTCTCAGCACCATGGACAGTACCTGTATGGACGCCTGCCCAGCCTGCATCTGCAGCTGTCCTGTCCACCTGCCACTTCCTGCCTGCAGGCCTTTGGACAAGTAGCAGGAGGCACAGGGCTGCCCTAGTATCCCAGCCACTGGCCTGGCCTGCCACTCAGTGCCACTCGATACCAGCTGGTGCGAAGGCAACTGGGGAGGTCCCCAGGGTGAGAGGAGCAGTCGTCCCTTGCATCCATGAAACAGACTCATCAGTGCCCCCTTGTGGTGGGGGAGGGGGCAGAACAGGCTGAGTTGTTCCCAATGTGGTAGGGGACTCTGAGGCTCCAGGGGCTGAGGGCCCTGTGAGGCCCTCACAAGTACAAGGTGGGATGTCTTGACCCTTCCCCTGGTGTGTAGTTCCAGGGGAGTGTATCTTAATGACTCTGAGCCCCACAGCCTAGGCAGAGTCTGCTCAGGTGCTTGCCAGTGAATGAAAGCTTGTCTGTTGTGTCTTTACACTGAGCGCCTCCCCCAGCGTGAGGGAGAAATAGTGTCTCCTCAAGTATTTGGGAGCTTTGTGAAACTCTTGTGAACTCCTGGGCCTGCCTTCCACCCCCCACTCCTTCCCGATTGAGCCCCTGGGGCTCTTGGTGGAGTGCGGCCCAGATTCTCCCCTCACAGCCTTAGGCCATGCTGTGAGCCGCCTGGATTGCCAGGCTGGCCGCGCCTGTGCTGGTGTCTCCCGGGTGAAGCTCGGAGCTGAGTGGAAGAGCTGGCTGAGTCTGCTGAGAAGATTCTGGCATTGAGACGATGCCTCTGCAGATTGAGAGGTGTCTGGCCCAGCAACTTCCAGCCTGGTCCAGCTGTCTGGTACCTGGGGAGGGGCAGGGCTCTTCCTAGCGAGCCTTGTGTTGGTGAAGGTACTGCCTCTCTTTCTTGGGAGTCCTTCCCTGGACCTCTAGAGCTGCCTTGGGCATGGTGACTACATGACATCCCTCCCACTGGCTGTGGGCTCATCAGGTTGAACTTGTGCCCATCCTCACTGACCTTGTGGGAAGCCAGGCTGTGAACACCCAGGCACACTCCCAGACCATGACTGTGGCTGCTTGGAGGGAGTGGCGGCTGTTCAGAGCAGGTGCCAAAGCCTGGTGGGCAGGGCTAGCACAGCTTTTAGGGGAAAGGGACCTGGGTCTGCATTCCGTCTAGGCCTCTGACCCGCTGGATGGCCTGGGGCAAGCTGGCATCTCTGAGCCTCATCTCTCTGGCTGGGACGTGCTGAAGTAGAAGCTCCCTCGCCAGGTGCCTGCCAGGGGCCTGATAGTCATGGGAAGTGACGGCCACAAGCCTAGAGAATGGTTCCACGCTCTCCTGCAAGGCTGTGCTGTCTGGCAAAGGGAGTGACTTCCCTCCAGACCAGGTTGTACCCGTGAGTGGGGCTGTGGTCTTGCCCTTGCCCTGTGTCCTCCATCCCTGCCCCCACAGCCTGCTTGGGCCTGTGCGGACCACCACTCCCCTGCCTCTGCTGCTGGATTTGGGTCTCACCCTCTTGCTCCTTTGCTGCTGCCGTTCTGAGGCGAGGGGACGAGCTGATGCAGCAGACAGCTGGGTGGTGGGCACAGTGAGGCCTGGATGCTGCCCTTCCCAGGAAGGGAAGAGGCTGGAGTAGAGGCAGTGCGGGCAGGAAGGGGGACGTGCGCTGCGGACATCCTGGCTGCCCTTTTGTGCTGCCAGTGATTGCGCTTCTCGGTGGCTGATTCCGGGCGTCACTTTGCAAGGTGCCTGAGGGTGCCCGGCTGGCAGTCTGTCTGACGTGGAGTCCAAGTTGCTATAACAACACTGATTCATGTAATTGCAGCTCCCCAGCCAGGCCCCTCCCCCTCTGGCTCTGTGGCATGTACAGACACATGTGCTTGCGCAAGTACACCTACATGGAGGCACCGGAGGCCGGCCCTGGGCAGGGCTGTGTGGGCCTGGGCATAGCCAAGCCTCCTCCACCTTGGCGCTGTACCTCTGAGCATGTGCCTTGGCGTGTGGGGTGTCAGGTACAGTCAGGGGAGTGGGTCACAGCCTACTCTCCAGGGGGAGGACTGGGCAGCTTCTAAGAGGGCTGTGGGCATGAGCTGTGCTCTGTGATTCAGTGTCTCGTGTCTTCCGCGAGCAGCTTGAGCAGGGGGCACCAGTGTGCCTGCTGCTTCTGAGGCTGGGCAGGTGGGGCTTGCCTGCTCACCCATGTGGCGGGGGCTTTCCTGGGCCTCAGCAGAGGGGACGCTAGCCTAGGGCTGCTGTCCCACTGACTGCCCCATGGAAACTGCAGTGTGCTGTGAGCGGCTCCTGGCGCGTCCGTCTCTGGCCTCTGCTTCCTCCTTCCTCTGAGGCAGGCCAGCTTCTGCCCCCAGCTCTGGGTCCAGCCGACACCCTGACGCAGGGGACTGGCAGGTTTTTAAAAGAGGAAGCCACACTGGGTGCTGGAAGGGGTTGGCCTGGCCATGAGCCTCCTCTGCTGACGGGAGGCCCTTGAGCCATCCAGTCCCTGCTGGGGATTCAGGCATTTGTCCTGGGGACCCGTGTTGAGTGGGCAGGTACTGGTGAGATAAGTGTGGCTTTGATTTGGCCTTGGGCTGCCCGTGCTCTTCAGGGGCTGGATTAGTTCTGCAGACGTCCCCCCAGTGCCCCAGGAATTCTGGAGACCTGGAGCCCGCGGGCCGGGCCGGGCAGTGTGCTGCAGCTGTGGTTGGAGCAGGCTCCTGGGTCTGTAGTGCTGGCTGGGAGGCGAGCGAGGGCTGTGGGCGTGTGGCTGGAGTGAAGGTGCGCGTGCACGCGTGTGCGTGGGGTGGGGGTCGCGGGGAGCGCACTGGAGGGTTTTGAAGCATTTTTCACCCTTTATGTTCTTTTTTTTTTTTAAATTTTTTTTTTAAGTTGTCGATTGACCTTTATTTATTCATTTATTTATATGCGGTGCTGCGGATCGAACCCAGTGCCTCCCACATGCGAGGCAGGCGCTCTACCACTGAGCCACAATCCCAGCCCACCCTTTATTTTCTTTTAAAGTTTTATTTTAGTTTCCCAAAACCAAACCCCATTCTCATGGAGAGCTCACAGCAGATGAAGGAGACGGTGATCATTTGGTGATGACCACGCAGACCCTTCCACAACTCTCTCCATTCTTTTTTCTGCTGTGGTATTTAGCGGGATTGTGTCCTCTTTAGGCAACTTGGTTGCACACTTGCTGTTGCACCTGAGAGGCAGGGTCATCTGCTGGGAGGGTGGCTGGCGAGGAGAGGGTTGAGCAGGGGCCACCGTCTGATGGGCCTCCAAGAGAAGTGGGGTTGGCCTGGCTTGGGGGAGGTGGGAGAGGTTGGGGCCCTGTGTTTTCAGGGACACAGTCACTTGGGGTCCTCTGTGCTACTGTTCCCAGTGCACTTTGGCCAGCAGGAGGTTCCTTGATGTTGTGCTCTTGCCCCAGGCCCAGGCCCTGAGAGCCCCAGCAGTGCCTTTCCCTGCTGTGTACCTTGTGAGCCTGGGCTCCGGGCCATAGCTTCCCCCTCCTTGCCGTGGGCCTGAGAGTCAGGCCTGGCCTCACTGGAGGCGCTCTGTTACTTTGGGCTCATCAATTCTTCTCTGTGCCTCAGTTTCTCACCTGAGACCCTTTTGGGGATGGAAATGGGTTAATGCATCTGAAGTGCGTTGGATAGCGTTTGGCACCAGGTGAGCATACAGCAAAGGTCTCAAAATGTCCAGTGCTTCTCCCTTCCCCTCCTGTCTCTGTTGCTGTCCTTGTGACCAGAGCTGCTCAGGAGTAGGTGCTGGAGTGCTCGGTTTTCACTCTGGCATCACAGGGTGCTCAGCCCTGGGGGCAGGGGTGGATGCCTTCTCCCTGTAACCTCAGGGCCTTGCCTGTGGAGGCTCCCTTCCCACAGATCTAGCTGGGAGCCCAGCGGGCCGAGTGCAGCCACTGGCCTGCCCCTGGAGCTGGAGCCGGAGGCGCCAGGGCTGAGGCTGCCCAGCCGGGGGGCACTTGGGACCGCTGTGTCAGGAAGCCTTTGCTAGCTTCACCCTGCCCATGCCTGGCCAGGTGCCCGCTTCTGTCTAGTGTGGCCCTGGCCTGTGGTACCTTCCGGCATTTCCCTGTGGGCTTTCAAGGGTTTTAATTATGTCACTCTGGTCCCTAGGGCATAGGGACAAGTAGCCTCCCAGCCACCTTCCGCCAAGAGCTCCTGGCGGGAGCCTTGTTGGCTGTTTATTTTAGAAGCTGTGAAACTATTTCCCCTCCTCACACAGGTACCTCTGCACTCAGGCGAACACCAGCCGGTGAGCCCACACACAGCTTGTCTGCCGGCCCCCAGGCTCCAGTGAGAGCTGGCCAGGTTGCAGTGGGGTGGGGCCTTGGAGACTGGGGCTGGGAGGAGGGGCTGGTTGGGGAGGGACTGGCACCGCGTGGCTGTGTCGATGCTTCCCCAGGCATGCTGTGTGCTGTGCTCCGTCCTTGCTGCAGTGGCCCTTGGGGGCACGGTGCTTGTGCCCACTGCACAGATTTGGAGATGGAGGCTCTTAGGTGAAGCCTGTTGATCAGGGTGCCATGGAGGGGTGGAAAGAACCTTCCTTCTCCGAGGGTCTTCCTCTGCAGGGGACGCTGCCAGCCCAGTCCTGGAGAAGCCGATGTTAGAACCGTGTTCTGAGTGCTGCCAGGCTCCGCGGTCATAGTGACTAGAATTTGACAGGCAGCCCCTGTCTTGGCTTTGGGGAGGAGAAACTTGGCCACCCAGGGTCAGGAGCAGCTCATACACGTATGACCAGGCGGGACCTGCTGTGGTGTCCGCTCCTTTCCCAGCTCATTCCCTCCCCATGGCCACCTCCAGAAGTGGGTACTTTGTTACAGATGCAGGGATGCAGGAGCCTTTATTTCACCCAAGGCCACAGAGCTTTGGAGTCCAGGAACCAGCCCCCTGGGTGCAGACTGTCTAACTGGCTTTCCTTGTCCCTGGCCTACCCTGGGTGCTCTTGGGCCTGGTGGAGCTGGCTCAGGATGAATGGGAGCTTTTCTCCAGGTGGAGCCCCCAGTGGTAGATCAGCCCTGTTAGCCCCTGTCCCTAAATTGTAGAAATGAACACAATGACCTTGAGTCAAACAGGATGAGCTTGTTTGCCTAGGCCTGTAGGGAGGGGTGGGTGGGAGTGGGACTGGAAGTCCCTGCTGTTTGCCCTGCAGATGCAGATGTACACTGTCCTGGGTGGTTGCCACCCTAGGGTTGGGCATCTGGTAGCCTGTGTGCAAGGGCTGGGTCCATCTGGATCTGCCCTGGCAGAGCCTGCCTGCTGGCCCACCTTGCTCTGAGGTGCTGCATCCCATGTCCAGGTGCACCTGGGAGCTCCAGCAGCTTGGCCCACCTTGCTCTGAGGGGCTGCATCCCGTGTCCAGGTGCACCTGGGACCTCCAGTAGCTTGGCCCACCTTGCTCTGAGGTGCTGCATCCCATGTCCAGGTGCACCTGGGAGCTCCAGCAGCTTGGCCCACCTTGCTCTGAGGGGCTGCATCCCGTGTCCAGGTGCACCTGGGACCTCCAGTAGCTTGGCCCACCTTGCTCTGAGGGGCTGCATCCCGTGTCCAGGTGCACCTGGGAGCTCCAGCAGCTCCTGGTTAGGTGATGATGCTTGTTCGGGTTTTCCTGATTGCAGACAGTGAGCCTCAGTGGTGGCATCTGAGGCCCCTCCTAGGTGCAGGGTCCTGAGTGGGGCCACGTGCAGAGCCCCCCCAGCAGTCTGGTGAAGGCGGGGCCACTCCTTCCAGCCTACCTTCAGCCATGGCCACTTGGGGCATGTGCCACAGCTGGAGATCTGGTGCACTTACCGCTCAGCCCCACTTAGAGTGGCTCTTAGGGCACTGAAACTGTGCTTGACCACCAGCACCTTCTGGTTCCAGAACTCCTGCATCTCCCTAAAGATCACCCATGCCCACTGGCACGCGCTTCCACTCTCAGCTCTGGTCTGCCCAGCAGCCCAGCCCACCCTCTGGCTTTATGGATCTTGCTGGTGATGAACTTTTCCTTGGAAGGAATCTGACAGTGTGGTCCCCTGTGACTGGCTTCTCACTCTGAGCTTTGAGTGTCACGGTCTGCCCGTCCTTTTGCCTCTCAGAACCTTGCTGGCGTGGCGGGCACCTTCCAGGCTTCTTTCTGTCTGTTGGCAGGTCTGATGAGTACACGGTAAGACCCGGAGAGAGGCTAGGTGTTCAGCGGAGAGTCTCCACATCTGTCTCACAGTGTGACATCCCCACGGTTACCACCTAGTGCCCTGAGCCCTGTGCCCTACCCCTTTCTGTTGTCATCTTGCCAGTTTGTCCTGTCCTAAAATTCCCCGTTGCTCGAGTCACACGGTAATGCTTGGACACACGCCGTTTGCATGTATGACTCCACTGTGCGCTCCTGTAAGTGGGGTGCATGCAGTCGGTGTGCCTTGAGCTCACACCTCTGTCCCCTGTTCTTTGGCTGCGCAGGGTCCGAGTCCTGTGTGTGGCTGTGTGGTGTTGCCTTTGTGCTGGTGCCCCGCCGCCCGTCCTCCTGCGCGCATTCTGGGTGGGCGGCAGGGACAGTGCTGCTCTGACCTTGCGGTGCGGGGCTGTTGGGGACACGTGTTCTCAGCTTTGCTGGTCAGTGCCTGGTCAGGGTGGCTGGGCCAGGGCACTGGCCTCTTCATCAGAACCTGCCAGACGGCTCTGGCAGCCCCGCGGCGCACCCCCGGCAGGGTGTGAGCGCCTTGTGGTCTGCTGAGTGCGCAGCTGTGGGCTTGCTTTCACTCCACCAGGTCCTTGGGCTGAGCAGGAGCTGAGAGAGCTGCCTGAGCTCTGTGACAGTGTGAAGTTGCCGCGTGGTGTGGGTGTTGCGCTGTTGCGTGGTTGTAGCTCCCATTCTTGTTTGGTGGCGCGTCATGCTTCTGGTGCCTTCTTCTGGATTCCTTGGGTGCAGTCCTAGGATGTGGGACTGTGGTGGCCCCACCTGCCCAGAGGCTCGTGGGGGCTTGTGCTGCTCTGTGCCCCTAGTGCTGCCCCTTCCTCTGTGGGCCGCTGTGTGCGGTGGGACTGGCTGCTGCTCCCACGGCCCCTGTGCTATGGGTTGTCCCCTGCCGGCTCTCTTCCTTGCTTTAGTTTGTAACATGTTTGGCTTTTTTTTTTTGTAGAATCTTAGCAGTGCCTTATATATTCAGGATGTAACCTTTATCATATTTGTTGCAAACATGTCTTCACTTTTATCTTTTGCCTTTTAATTTTGCTTATATTGCATTTTGATTTACGGAATCTTCAAAAACGTGCTGCCAAATCTATTTTCCCCTGTGTGTGTGTGCATGTGCACGTGCTTGCTTAGCACTACTTTGGTATTTGGTGGATGTTTTGTGTTTATTTTAAAACTATTTAACCCTTCCATGCATCTGGAGTTTGTCCTGGTTTAAGTGTGAGATGAGGAGCTGGCTGGCCTTTCCCATGTTCGCAGGTTTGTCTGCCTATCGACTGAGGGGATGAACGGAGGAGGTCTTGGAGGGAGGGACTCCGCGGGTGCTGGCGCTTCCCCTGGTTGACAGGCTTAGAGGTGGTGGGGAGAGCCATCTGTGTGCAGCATAGGGAGGGGAGAGGGCAGGCAGGGCGCGGGCACCGGGTGCGGGCATGGGCACCAGGTGTGTGTGGCTCTGTGCTCTGCCAGGAGCAGCCCTCTGCTTCCTGCCTCGGTGCTCAGTTTAGCCTTCCCGGCTAGGTCCAGGCCCTGCTGGGATCTGCCTGCTGTGTGTCCAGCTGGGGGAGAGACCTTTCTGTGTGGGTGTCCAGAGGTGGGTCTAGTGTGTCCCTCCTTTGCACCCAGGGCCTGTGCTCTACCTGGGCTCATCACCCCATGCCAGGACCTGGAGTCTAGTGTTTGGGTAGCCACTTGCCTTTTCCCTGACCTTCTCCAGGACACAGGGCCTGTCTTAGTCCATGTGAGCTTTTGCAAATGTTTATTTCTTTGGGTTCTGGAGGCTGGACGCCTGGCATCAGGGTGCCTGCAGAGTAGGGTTCTGTGAGTGCCTGCCTCTGGGTTGTACGTGGCACCTTTTCGCTGTGTCCTTCCATGGCAGAAACAGAGAGAAGCAGGCTCTCCTGGGATCCTCCCGAGGGTGCCCATCCCACCACAAGGGCACCTCCTCTGGACGTGATCACTTCCCGAGGCCCAGCCTCTACATCCTGTCACCTCAGGTTAGACTTTCACACATGAGTTTGGGGACACACGTTTGGACCACAGCAGAGCCCAGCAGGCTCTGGTGTCACCCTTGCAGGTCCTGAGCTCCCTCTGAGGGCAAGCAGGAGCACGAGGGCAGAGTCTGCCGTGTGAGGCACAGCGGGCCTTCCTTTCTGCTCCAGTGACTGCACGAGTAACAGGCTGCCCCTTCTATTCTTGAGTGTGTGGACAGAATGGAAGAGATGGGGGCCTGCGCTGGCCAAGACAGAGTAGGGGTCAGACTTGTAGCCTCTGTAGCCCTGGTCACCCTGGCTGCTGGATCTGGCACTGCCCACGTGAGCTGTTTGTGTGCCCAGCCTGGAGGGGTGGCTGTGTGGGGCCACACCTCCTCTGCTCCCCGCCATGCTGGGCTTTGCCCTCCCTGCCCACTTGCTTTCCCCTCCTGCTGGCCTCCTACCTCAGCAGACCCTCAGTAGTCACTGCCAGGGCCGGGGCCTGGGCCTGGGCCGGGCGTGAGGAACCAGTGGTGCTGGGGGGACGCAGGCTGTTGCTTTGAGGAAGCCCTGTCTTCTGGGCCTCTGCTGCCAGGACCGGCTGTCTTGTGCATGGCCGTTGGCCCAGTAGCCCAGTAGCCCAGTGTTGGTAGCCCAGTGTTGGTGGCCCAGTGTTGGTGGCCCAGTGTTGGTGGCCCAGTGTTGGTAGCCCAGTGTTGGTAGAGTCTGTCAGCTTTTAGTTTTTTGCTGAATGACTTGATTTGCTAGTTTAAGGGTTGGGCCTCAAGAGACCATGCTGGTGCACTGTGAGGACTAACTGGGCAGTGCCCAGAGGCTGCCCAGTGGCTGAGCCCTTGGGCCAGCTGCTGCAGGCCTACCAGGCAGCTGCCTGTAGGGTCAGGGCAGCTGGTCCTGGCCCCAGGGCCTGTCCTGCCAAGATTCACTCTTCCTCTGCCAGCTTGGCCCTCCTCTTCCCCCAAGGCTGAGGGTCACACTCTGCCCTTCCCACGTGCAGTGTACATTCTTCCTCTCCTTCCCTGGGCGTGTGACCACAAGGATGCCCTGGTGAGAGAGAGCTACCCTGTGTTGATGTCTGTGAGGCAAGGCAATCCTAAATTTGGGCATCTTCTTTCTAGTCAGCCTGGGGCCTCCTGGGGAAAAAGGGACAGGAGCTACTGGTGTTTGGGTATTGGCCTGGCCTGGGGTCCCATGGGTCTCGTCAAATGTGCATTAGTCTAGCAGCAGTGGTCTGTGTATGTGCGTGTGCTGGGTGAGAGGTGGACCTCCTCCCTGAGGCACAGGTGCTTCGAGCCTTGCTCCCCTTCTTTCCCTCCCAGGGCCAGCCTGGAGGGGTTTAGCTGTTGTCTTGGATCCTAGACGTCCTCGAGTTACTGCTCTGTTCCTGATTCTGTGTGGCAGGCCAGCTCCCGCCACAGCCCAGACCTCCGTCTTCGGTCTCTGGCCTCACAGGTGGCTGGAGTTCTGGGCCCCTTCCTTGACCTGACGTGCTTTCTCCCACCCAGCCTGCAGCCTGATCCTGCGTGGTCTGTGGGAGGGGCTCGCTGAGTGGTCGTCCCAGAGAGCAGGGCCAGTGCTGCTCTGCTGTGGGACAGGTGGTGGTCGCAGGGTCTCAGGGAGAGAGCTGTAGTTGGCTCTTGCTCACAGGCCCCCCAGACCTGCCCTGGCTCTGTCCATGAGCTGAGCATGGGACGGGCCTCTGCCGAGTCCCAAGGCAGAGCCCTCCCTTCCCTGGAGGAGAGCAGCCGGCCTTCCTAGTGCTCTACCCAGCCGGTGCTCAGTGGGCGAGCACTGGGAGAGTACAGGCTGTCCTGTTGCCTCCCCCTGGGGGAGGTTTGCCCAGCTGGCCCAGGTCAGCCTCAGAGGGCGTTTAGGACCACCCCAGCTGGGCTTTGAAGTTGGCTGGGCCTGAGCCAACTCCCGTGGCCCTGCGGCCCCTTCAAACACCAGATGGTCTGCTTCCCAAGGGAGCTGTGCTGAGCTCTGGGCCAGGGCCACATGCTTGCTTTCCAGACCTGGGACCTTCCCGCCTGGTCTCCTTCCTGAGGGAGACAGACACTGTCCCGGAGAGACGTGGGGGCAGGTGGGCAGCAGGCTGTGGGGGCGCTGGAGAGGCCAGGGAGCTTGTGTCACCCTGCACAGCCGTCTGGGCCTGTGACAAGGGCCACCTGAGCACCCCATGTCAGGGAGCACCAGCGAGAGCTCACTTCTCCCTCCAGCTGCCCTGTGGGGAACTAGGGCTGATTTGCCAGAGGCCAAACAGGCAGGGATGGGGATGTGGCTTGCAGGAGCAGCCCTGGGCCCCCACCCCTCATGGGAAGGGGGCTGGAAGGTCAGATAGCACTCCCTTCCCTCTGACCCTCGGCTTTCTGGTTTCTGGGGCCCCATTCTTTCCCCTCATGCTGCCCCAGCTGGCTGTTAGGGTCACCTTATCTCTGGGTGCTGCAGGGTGGGGAGCTGGTGTCATAGGGTGCACCAGCCCTCCCCTTACACTTGTCCTCTCTGTGTTCTTCATCCTTTGAGCAAGTCCTCTGGAGGAACTCCTGGGCTCTGGTGCTGGCGATTGAATCCCAGCAGCTGAGGCCACGGCGAGTGGCTGGCTGCCTCCTGCCCAGCTCCCCCAGCAGCTGTGCTGCGGAGCACCTGCTGGTGTGTCCTTTGTCCTTTAGCCTGGACCTCTCTTCTGAGCCCTAGCCCCTGAATCCTGTTGCTCTCACTGTGTGGCTAGTGCCATAGCTTGAAGCAAAGCGGCTCCTCAGAGCCCTCGTCTGCTGCCCTCCTCCACAGCCTTCGCCATCTGGGCAGCCCCGTTCTTCTGCTTGCTTAGGCCAGGGGTTGGTGGGCTCATCCCTGCGAGGGCCAGGCGTTAGCATCTGGGGTTCCCGAGCCTCCCCTGACTGCCGGTGGGGTGCAGAGCAGGTGCGCTAGGCAGCGTGCAGGCCGGTGGGCCTGCCTGCCCCACTCAGACCTCAGCCCCGGGCATCCGCCCTTGGCTGGGGGGCTCCAGGGACCACACAGGCCTTGTGCATGCAGCTCCGGACTCTGCAGTTGTGTTCACCCGGTGCCCCACCAGGTGCCTTTGCCCTTCAGTCAGTGTTGCCAGTGAGTGTCTGTCTTCACCAGTAAGTGCTGCCTGCTCTTCCAAATCTGATCCCAAATCTGTTGACATGGCACAGATGCATGGTGCCACTCACTGCAGTGCCCATTGAGTTCCAGAAAGCGTCCCCTTTCTGCTGCCTGGTGGTCTGTCCTGGGTCCCACTGCTGGTTGGCAGCCCGATCTGATTTCTGCTTTGTTGGCCTCTGCCCTGAAAAGCTGGTGTGGGTCGGTGTGATTTCTCCTCGAGGTTTGGTAGGAGTGGCTCTGACGCCTCTGAAGGCTTCTTGAGAGAAGGTGCTCCATAGGACTGTCCCAGTCCTGGGGTTCTCCCGGGGGAGCTTTACTGGTTTGTGTCTCCTGAGGAGTCCTTGACTTCATCTGAGCTGCTGGACTTGTGGGCATGACTGAGTTATAGAATAGCGACTGTTGGTGACATTCCCTCACTCTCCTTTGGGTGCCAGTAGGGTCCTCATGGCAGTGACGTCCCTGTGTGGGGTAAGAAGCAGTGGTGCCAGCTCAGGGTGGTGTCTGCGCGGCGCTCTGGCTCTCCCGACGCTGCTGTCTGGAGGCACAGGGGCAGCGCTGGTCACCCGCCTGCTTCACTGGGAAGCCATCCCCTGGGATGCATTCTGGCTGCTGCGCCCTCAGCGCCTCCTTGAGGAGGACACCAGGGTCGGCTGCAATGCTCGTCTTCATTCTTGGTGTCTTTGTATCTTCCCTGTCAGGTTCCAAGGTTTTAGTTTTTCATTTCCAGCAGGTCAATGATATTTCTGACTGCTTGCCTTTCTGTTTGGTGTGGCATTTGTGTGTGTGGTGTCCGTGGGGCTTTGGGCCTGTGGTGTGAGGCTGTCTTGGTCTGCCTAGGCTGTTGCCACTACGCTGCAGGCCGTGGCTCATGATCAGCAGAGGTGTCTCTCCGCGGTTCTGGCTGGGAGTCTGGGGCCAAGGAGCCAGCGGGGTGGTGTTTGCAGAATCCCATTTCCTGGTTCACAGACAGCACCATCTCGCTGTGTCCTCCGTGGGGGAGGCCTTGGGGTCTCTGGGGGCATCTTTTCCATTCATGAGGGTTTTGCCTGTGACCTAGACACCTCTCAGAGGCTCCCTCCCTCTGCTCGATACCATTGCCTTTGGGGTGAAGACTCGGCACACAACTTTTGGGGTTTACACATTGAGCCTGCAGCTGTGGGGAGTTCCTTGCCGTCCCCTTGGATCCTCCTTGCCCGGTCCTCTCTCCCCACCTTCTGGGGCTCCAGTATGTATTGTTGGGCTGTCATGGTGTCCAGTAGCTCCTAGGGGCTGAATTTCCTTTTCCTGTTCACTCCCTTCTTGACACTGGCCTGGGGATTTCTGGCAGCTTTGCTTCTGCTCACTGCAACCTGGCTGTGGGGACCCTGCTGACAAGTGCCTTGTATGTGCTCTTTACTTCTGTTGCCGTGGGTACGACTTCTGACATTTCCATTTGGCACTCTGGTAGTG
Organism: Geosciurus inauris; assembly: GCA_004024805.1. Taxonomy (NCBI): domain Eukaryota; kingdom Metazoa; phylum Chordata; class Mammalia; order Rodentia; family Sciuridae; genus Geosciurus; species Geosciurus inauris. Next base: position 45,254 of record PVHX01008388.1, on the reverse strand, counting down.
TCCACGTTCCCGCAAGTGGGCCTTCTTTTCCGCGGGCTTGATGTCTCAGTCATGGTTCCTGGGAATTCCCTGAGGTTCTGCCATTGAGGTCTGCTTCTGCCGACTGCTGGGTACTTTCCTTGTGCTCCTGTGTGTCTCCTGTTTTGGGCTGGTTCAAGCGATCTTGACTGTGAGTGTGGGCCTCAGGTGAGGTACCTAACTTGATGCTTAGCAATGGGCACACTCTGTTTGCTGAGTCCCTTCATGGGGGTAGTCCAGCTGGCCGGTGTGGCTGGCTTTGGCCTTTGTTACAGCTGCAGCTGCTGCCGCCTTGGAGATGCATCCTCACCTTCCTCTGAGACCTTGGGCTGGGTGGGCCTGTGTTTGCTCTGGTCCCCAAGCTGCAGATGTAGGGGCAGCCTCTCTCCACCTTGCCTCATGTGGGGGGCTGGGCGGCCTGGTGTAGGTGCTCAGTGGCCTGGTGTCGTCCTCCTGCAGCCTTGGTCTTGGGCAGGTGTGGTCTCATGCCTGGGGCTTTCTCAGTGGCCCTGTTCTCCTTCTGCCCCAACTCCCTTACTCATATTGCAGGGGAGCATCTCCTGCCCCTTCCTGGTGGGCCTGGAAAGGACTCCTGCTGCATTGCCAGGGACAGAGGGTGCTTTCTTTGCTCTTCCCTAGAATTTGTGGGTGTCTTCTTTTTTTTTTTTGGTACTGGAGATTGAACTCAGGGGCACTCGACCACTGAGCCACATTCCCAGCCCTATTTTGTGTTTTATGTAGAGACAGGGTCTCACTGAGTTGCTTAGTGCCTCGCCATTGCTGAGGCTGGCTTTGAACTCGTGATCCTCCTGTCTCAGCCTCCCTAAGTGCCGGCTTTGTGGGTGTCTTGTTTGCCCTGAAGCTATGGATCAGCAGTTGCTGTCCTCCAGTATTCATCAGGGAGAGGGGATTCCTGCAGGGCTGCTGGGCTTCCACTCTTGCCTCTGTACCCCCACACCCTGCCTGTCCGCCTCTGTATGGACCATCTGTCTGTAGTTTTCAACTGACTGTTGCCCTGAGACTTCAGCTCTGGTGAGTCCAAGAAAATGGGATTTTGTAGTTTTCAGAGTGACTCCCTTCCAGCTTCCTGCAGGCCAGGTGGCAGTGGGGCTCTCACTGGGAGCTGTGATTTTCTGGTTTGAAGCAAATTTGAACTTCTTATGTTTAAGCCCCAGTTTTACAGTCTGAGAATTTTGTCTTTTGCCCATTTTCCTATTTTTTTCTCTCCTTGCAGTTTTTTGAGCTCTTTATGTATCAGCAGTGTGTCCTTCCTGCTCATGGCGCTTTGCCAGGAACCTAGAGTTTGCTTCTGTTGGTGTGCCCGGCCTCCTCGCAGCGTCCTGACTTTGAGCCGCACCTGGGAGGCTTGCCCACGTGCGGTCGCTCTTCTGCCTCGCTGCCCTGGTGTCATGCTTTGTGTCAAGGGCTGTGGCCACTGGAGTATGTTCTTTTATCCTGAGAGGCTCAGGCTGCATTCTGTCTTTCCACATGGCTAAGCAGATGTCACAGCACTGTGGATGAGAGCCCTTCACAGTGCTGCACCCACCGTGCACTGGATTTCCATGTCCGTAGGCTCTGTTTGTAGACCCCTCATTCCGCTGCTCTGTTTGTGTTTTGTGTGCAGCCTTTTAATTATGGAGACTTTCTAGCATTTTTAATAATAGTTCTAATGTGGTGTCATCCTGTACCCATAGGTCCCCCCTTTTTTAAAAGTTTTTTTATTTTTATTTTTAATAATTTTTTTAGTTGTAGATGGATGCAATATCTTTATTTTATTTATTTATTTGTATGTGGTGCTGAGGATCGAAACCAGTGACTCACGCATGCAAGGCAAGCGCTCTACCACTGAGCCACAGCCCCAGCCCCCCATAGGTCCCCCTTTTATTTTTTTTATTTTTTATTTTTTTAAATATTTATTTTTTAGTTGTAGGTGGACAGAATATCTTTATTTTATTTTTATGTGGTGCTGAGGATCGAACCCAGTGCCTCCCGCGTGCTAGGCGAGCACGCTACCACTGCGCCATGACCCCAGCCCAGGTCCCCCCTTTTAAATGTACTGTTCTGTGGTTTTCGTCTGTTTGCAGAGTTGAATGCTCATTGCCACTGTCAAGTAGGAACGTTCTCATCACCCTAAAGAGCACCTTGCTGTTAGCAGTCCCCTCCTGCTCCCCAGCTCCGGCTCCTCGCCCCGTTGGCCTCCTCCTGTCTCTTGGATGTGCACGTTCTCGGTGCCTTGTGCAAGTGGACTCACACGTGTGTGGCCGTTTGTGTCTGGCCTCTTCCACTGTGCTGCTGTTCCCCAGTCCCGGGCACTGTAGCCTGGGTCGGCATGAGCTTCTCTAGGACCTTTGCCTGGCGGCTCACTCCAGCCCCCTGTTCCTGCTGGTGTGCCCCTTGTGTTCGTGTGTACTGTTTATCCCGCACCCTTTTGTTGCTTTCTGGCTCCATACAGATGCTCTTGGCATTCTAGTGTGAGGAGGAGAATTGATGGCTCATGGAATGGTGTTGTCTTAGCCAAGACCAAGGGGTGTCTTCCTCCGGCATGCACTCTTTCAGGGTCCCCTCTCAGGGTTTCCTGTGTCCTGAGTCACTCTCCTGGCCCCACTGTCATCTCAGGTGTTGCCCAGTGCCATCCAGTTCTCTGGCTGGTTACTTGCGTGTGCGAAGGCTGCTGGTTTCTGTGTACTGGTTGTGGATCCTGCAGCTTCCCCCGAGCCTCCGGTGGTTTCATCCTAGCACTGTCGGCAGGGTTTTCAAGTGCACTGTGCCGTGGTTTACTGGAGGTGCAGCACACTTCATTTCTGGTTCTCATGTCTCTTGATGCTGTCCCTTTGGCTAGCCCACCAGAAGGGTGCTGAGTGGTACTAGATATGGTGACTCCTTCATCTCCTGGTCTTGGGGAGTGGATCCTGGTGTTTTTGCACTGAATGAGGTGCCCACTCAGGATGAAAGGTACTTATTTCGTCAGGAAGGAATGCTGAGTTTCATGGTTGCTGTTGGCAGCATCTGTGGAGACTCTGCTGAGGGTTTTCCTGCGGGTCCATTAATAAGCTGTGTGATGGTAGTAGGTGCCCTAGTGCTGACCCAGCCTTGCATTCCTGGAAGAACCCACAGGGGGGACTGTGATGCTTATTTCTTAGTGTTTTATTTAGTATTTTTGCATTGCTATTCATAACATTGCCCCCTCCCCCCTTTCTTGGACTGTGTTGTACCAGATTTTGGAATCAATGTATCAGTGTTATTCATGAGTCTTGCATGTATCATAAAAAGGAATCAGGAACTTTCCTTTTGTTTTCAGTGGACAGACTTGGCCAAATTCTTCTGCAAAACCATCAGGTCCTGCACCTTCTTCCTTTAGGGCAGATTTGATAACTTGTGTTTTTCTGTTTGAACACCAGTTTGAAGCCTGTCTCGAGAGCCACTTCTGGTAGACTTCCCTTACCTACGACAGTGCCGTTCACGGTCCCCTTTCACAGAGGTTCCTGTGCAAAATAGAGCCTTCTGGTTGCTCAGCTGGTTTTCCGCCTCAGTGGTTATTCCTCCCTTATAGCTCCTCGTGTTGTATATTTGTGTTGCTCCTTTTTTTCTTGGTTAAGTTGGCACTTTTTTTTTTTTTTTGTTAGTTTTATAGAAAATATCATTTTGATTTATTAATTAGGTCGATTGTTTTTCTACTTTCTACCTCATTGATTTTTGTTTTATTTGTATTATTTCCTTCCTTGTGGCTATTTTGAATTATTTTGTTATTTTTTTAACTTTTTGAGCTAAGAAATTAATTTGTTTTTCTTTTTTCATAGAAATGTTTAGAGTTACAAATTTCCTCTGATTCCTACTTTAAATTAATCTTATTGATTTCCTTATGTCGTATTTTCATTATTGTTTTTTGGAAATTCCTTCATTTTAGTTTATATTTTCCCTTTTTTCCAGGATTTGTTTAACAGGTTGTTTTTAAATGGAAGGGATTGCTTGGTTTTTGGAAAGCATTTTAAATGTCACCTGCGCTGATGCCTAATCAACCTGGCCTGCGACCTTGAGATCTCACTGCTGTTCCAGGGACCGACCTGGCGAGTGGTGTGCATTCTGTGCTGCCAAGGGATGCCCTGGGTGTGTGGCCTCTGGGACCCTGTCTCCTGGCTGCCCTTCATGCGGGACAGCTCTTGGTCTGGCCGGGTTTCCTGACGTGACTTCTGAGGGCTGCTGGTCCTTCTCTTTCTCATTGGTATTCCTGCTCTTTCCTTGGATGTGCACTTTAGGCAGGAACATTGTGTGGGGTTGACTTGTCCCCTTGGAGGGGGTGGTAACGTGTCTGCTGGGTTTCTCCTATGTAGTTACTTTTTCCATTTTTAAGGAAGAAGTCTTGGGGAGGACACTTTGGGACCATGTAAATATCCTGTCCTTCGTTCGTGTGTCCACTCTTCCACTGGCCTTTACGTGCATCTGTGGGGCACTGTTCCTTGAGACAGGTGTTGGCATGATGCGTGGACCCCGCCTCCCCCTGGTTGTCAGCCGACCCTACACTGCGAGGGAGAGCTCATTTCTTTCCTGTGTGCTGATGGGGCTCATGAGTCTTTATTTCATTAAGCAAATCATACTTCTTGTTACTACCTTTTCATGCTCAGATTGTTCCAGACATGGCCAGGGAGGCCTTTCCCGGCTGGTGCTGTGTGTCTGAGCACCGGTGGACCAGGCGCTCCCAGCTTGTCTGCCCGCTCCCACTGCAGCCTGGATCAGCACTCCTCTCAGGTCTTTCTGGTGAGGAACAGTGTTGGGAGCTGGCACGTGTGGGTGTGCCGCTGTCGCGGTGCCCTGGCACCTCTGCCGTGTCGCTGGACTGAACTCGGAGGAGCTAGCTGTCATCGCACACAGTACGTAGATGAACGTGACGTGTGATACATGAACCCACGCACATCTGGATCTGGATCTTTCTGTGTATTAAAAATAGATTCATACCAACACCTCCAAGTTCTAGTCAAGTGCCCCTGCTTGGGGGACTTGTGAAGGAGTGCTTGCCCTGGGCAGTCTGGCAACAAGGAGGACATGGGCCCTTCCTCCATAGCTCCTGAGGAGGGGAGCCCATGTAGGGACACACCTGAGGCCCTCATGCCTGGTGCAGAGGGTGTGGTGTGGAAGCCGGGATGGGCAGGAGGCCCCGCAGCTCGGGGTTGGCACCCTTGCCTAGCTCCCTGCTGCCTGCCTCTGCTCAGGCACTTTCCCTCCCTGAGCTCACTTCTCTTATCTTAAAACTGGGCTTTGCATTACATCACCGAGTTCCCAGTACAAGTGCTTGAGCTTCCAAACCTGGCCCATGGTAGATGTCTGTCATCACCCAAGGTCCCAGTCGATCCCAAAACAGGCCTATGCAACATCTTAGTTTTGAGACCAGGTGCAACCAGACCGAGGGCGTAGGCTGTGGGGAGTCAGGGCTCATTGTAGGATGACTCCTGTCTCCTGTGAGGTTGTGGTTTTCACTCCGAGGTCTCTGTGTGCCTTCTTGGCTTCATGTCCCGAGGATACTTTCATGTAGCTGACGCCATCCTGCAGAGGTAGTGGCCAGTGGAGGGAGGTGAGGGCCCAGATTTGAAAGTTCTTGTGTGGGCTGATCCATGCTGTCTGCCTGGCCCTGGGCAGGGCACAGCCGGGCAGCTCACGATCCACCTGGACTCACGGGTGGGAGCAGTGTTGCGTTGTTGCCCCCCAGTACCGCCTTCCTGGGGTAGCTGCTGAGCTCTGAGCAATGCGACCAGGGACAGGGCTGGCAACGGGGTGCAGGGTGGAGCAGAGTGCAGACGGGCCCCCCACCTCCTGTGAGTCCTCCCTGGCAGATACCATGGCACAGGGAACCTCACGCCGGAGCTCGAAGCAGCATGTGAGACAGGAGCATGGTTCCAGGTGGTGGTTGAGGCTGGTCTCTGTCAGCCTGGTGTGCTGGGTGCGGGGACTCAGGGCCCTTGTGACGTCAGGTATTAGGGCCAGGCAGGGCCTAGAGTACAGAGGGGCCTGGGAGTTAGAAGCTGTCCATGCCTGCAGCTCCTGCCTGGGACCTGATGGCTGCCACGCTGCCACACAGGCTCTGGTGCAGCCTGTGTCTGCCCTGTGTGTGACAGGGCCGGGGCTTCTCTGCATTGAGGGCTGACCTTGACCTGGCCATGGACCTGGTCCTCCTCTCCCTGCCTGCCCTCACCCCATTGTTTGTTGCTGACTCTCTTATTCTCTTTGGAGCTCTGCACAGGTGCAACCGCACCCCGCCCTCTCTGCAGGAGCCAAGTTTCCTAGGGAAGAATTACATTCCATCTGTGCCACCATTTGTACCCTGGAAAGACGGGGAGAACACTGGTGTGAGCCCAGCCCACCCAAGGCCCACCTGAGGCTGGAACTGGCCCCTGGCCTTGGGACTTCATGTCGCGATGCTCTGTACTGTGACCACCCCCAGGAGGTCAGGGGTTGCATCTGCGCGGGCCTGGTTCCTCACTGATGGAATGTCCTGGACTCTTCTCTTTGCCCTTCGCTCCTGGGGATGCAGTAATGCTCCCTCCTGTCACCTCTGCTACTGCATATCCTGGCCTTGGCTCAGCCCTGAGGTCACCTGAGAGGCAATGGCTTTGAGTTATCAGGGTGTCTGTCCCTGGCTGTGCCCTCCCATCCAGCAGTTCACCATTTCCTCCCCCCATGTGACAAGCGTCATCAACTTTGTCAACTGGAGCATGAGACCCTCTCAGGCAGGCCAGGCCTGTCCAGCTCTGCTCTGTGTCTCCTGGAGACTGGGTCTGGGCAGCAGGGAATCGGTGCCTGTGGCGAGCTGACTCCTCGCCTGGCTCTGGAGAGAGCCCTGCTGCCCATGTGGCAGGGAAACTGCACTGTACCTGCTCCGTCTCCTGTGTTGACCCCCTGGAAGACCTGCTCCCCAGCTGGGAGACTCTTCAGCCCTGGGGAGGTGGGGTCCGTTCTGGGGACCCTGCTCCAGGAAATGTGGTTCCTTGTCTGCTGCTAGGAAGGGTGGCCCAGCCTGGGGGATTCCCTATGTAAGGGAGCCCAGCTATTCTTCTGCCAGAGGCCAGGGTCCTTCCTGGGAGGCTCTCTTGGGAGCCTGGCCAAGGGGCCTGAGCCCTGTGTGCTGGTGCAGGGGTCCAGTGCGGGACCCTAGCCTGAGCAGGGCTGAGAGCGCTGACTGGCGGTCTGCTGGCTAGCGTCGCTCTGCTCTTAGACCTGGGCGCTTTGTCCTGGGAGTGGGGCTTAGGTGGGCGTTCCCTGGCACCCCCACTTCCTCTGGCACCCTGTAAACAGGATCTGTGCAGTATGAGGACAGACGGCTCCCTTGAGGCTGGCAGGGAGCTGGGGTCCCTGGGAGGAGTCTGGCGCCAGCCTGAGGGCCTGAGGCTGGAGGGACTGGCAGCTGGCCTTGGCAGGCGATTGCGGAAGCAGCGTGGTAGGCCTCCTCAGGGGCAGGTGGGCATTGTCTCTGTGGCCTCTGTTCAGCCTTGGTCGGGCAGCCCTGGGTTTTGGGCCATTCTTGGGTACAACAGCCTGGCAGCTTCCGCCCACCCCTCCGGCCTGGCCCTGCTACCAGCTTCCGCCTGCCTGGGCTGCGCACAGCTTCTGCGGCCTTTGTCCAGCCCTCCCTCCTCCCTCCTTGCCTGGTTCACCGTTGCCCACTCTGGCCTCTCCCTGCCCTGCGGAGGACCTCCCAGATCTCGCTGGGCCTTGGCCCATCCTCTCCCCATCCTCCTCGCCCTTCCTCTTGCTGCCCAGCCCTGCCTTTCTCTGAATGCTGGCTCTTGCTGGATCTCTTGCTCTGTCCTGGCCTGCCGCCTCCTGGAGGCCTCTGGTGCATCACAGTGTCCTAACTCTTAGTACCCTGAGCCACCCAACGAGTCATAGCACTATGGAAAGACAGCTGTGCCAGCCACCTAGAGCCCTGACTCCCTTGCCCCACCCCACAGCTGGTCCCCTGTGCCCTGCAGTGCCCCACCTCCTGTGCCTGTGCACAGACAGCGCTTCCGCCAGCCAGTCCAGTCCTGGAGGCTCCTGAGTCCTGCGTAGAGTGCTGCACAAGCTTGCACACCTGAGGGCACTGCCTGCCTTCCAGGTGGCCAGTGTTGCAGGCAGTAGGGTCTTGCTGGGACAGAAGCCGTGTTCGCAGTGAGATAGTCTGATTGCCCTCCTGCATGTTCCAAACATTGGCCCCTTGTGGGTGACCTTGGGCAGGTTGAGCCTGGTTTTCCTCTGTTTTAAATGGGGTTATACTTAGCACTGCAGGGAGCCATGAGGATTAAGGTTATTCACACGAGCAAGGCACCTGGACAGGGTGCAGGTGAGGTGGGCAGCCTCTGGATTTGCCCTCCAGCTTCCACCTGTGAGGCCTGGAGCCAGTCATGTCATCTCCTCGGGCCTCCCTGGGTGCTTTGTACGTGAGACCCCTGTGAGTGCCAACCTCAGAGTCACGGGATTGCTCAGTGATATGAGCTGTGCTCAGTTCCTGAGGTCACAGTTCTGTCCTTGGTGAGGGCCAGACATCCTGTGTCCCTCAGTAAAGGGCCAGAGACAGAGCCTGGAGGCCACCTTGCTCTGGGTCTTGGTATCTTGGACTGCTGGGATTTGACTGATTGTCACAACAGGTGGATAGATGAGGACTGCACTGGTGCTGGGCATGGGCAGGATGGCTTCTGAGGGTGCCCGGTTTCCCCAGGAAGGGTGGCAGGCAATGTCCTGCCAAGCAGAATGTGTTTTATAGAGAACAGAGATGCCTGGGCCTGGGGAGGGGTCAGCATGGGATTCTGAGGTCACACATGGGCAGGAAATGGCATGGGAGCACCTGGCTGGCCTGCGGGACAGCTTGGTTGAGAAGCTGGGGCAGGAACTGACTCAGGGGCGATGGGCAGAAATTGCATGGAGGAAGTCAAGGACACAGCCTGGGCAGAGGCACAGAGGTAGGGGCAGCCTGGACATGGGTGGGCAGGATCCCCAGATGGCAGGGCTGGGGTGTAGTGTAAGCCAAGGCATGGCCAGCTTCCTGAAGCCTGTGAGGGCACAGGTGCCCGCCTGGTGATTTCGAAGTGAGGGCCATTGGGTACTGGGCTGCGGTTTGGCTGTGCTTCCTGAGCCAGTCAAAACTGTGCTCCAAGATCACCTGTTGGCTCTAGGACCTGGAGGGAGGGGGTCAGGTTGGATGCTGGAGACGGGGGTGCCAAACCCCCAGTTTTGGTTGAGTTACGGCCGAGTACCCCATGGGCTCTTGTCTCTCAGAGGTGAGACATGCACCCGTTGGATTCCAGGTGTCACCTGGGGCCTAGGGCACTGGCCAGGAGGCAGAGGATATGCATTGGTGCTTTATGTACTCAGGCCAGCCTCCTGGCTGCTGTGACTAGCCGTGCTTCTGCCAGCAGGCTGGGCTGAGCAGGCAGAGGTGCTGACACCTTCCATCACACAGCAGAATGGACTTGCCAGCTAGATGAAGTGGCTGGACCGCTGTCATGGCCTGCGTGTGCACTGCGTACCCGTTACAGAGCAGCGGCGGCCTTCCCGGGCTTCTCTTGGTCCTGGCAGGACCTGGCGCTGTGGCTGCTCAGCTCCTTTCCAGCTGTCCCTCTGCAGTTGTGCTGAGGGATCCGAGCTCTCATGAGCTGGGCCTGTTGTGCTTGAATCCCTTTCCACATCCCTCTGAGCAGTCTCCCACCTCTCAGATCCTCGTCAAGGGTTCTGTGTGTCCCCTTCTCACGAGACCCAGCAGACCTCTCTGCCCTTGGCAGCAGCTCGTAGGGGCTGCACCCTCAGAGGCTTTCTGGGCCTCTTGTCCACCACCCGCCTTGCCTGCCCTCCTGTGTTGACTCCGGGCGCTCTTTTCTCTGCATGGTGGCATCTCTTCCAGGATGTCTCCTTAGGACTTCACATAGCGGGCTCCCCTATGTCCAGCCCACCCAGGGCTTCAGCCGTCTGTTGAGCTCCTTGGGTTCCTTCGTGTGTAAACAGCTGCCCGTCCCTTCCTGGAGTGGGGAGGACACAGCATCGCCCACCTGCTTTCCCAGCCGGAACTGGGGCTTGTCCCCCTCCTCCCTGGTTCTGCAGCCCTTTTCCAGCTCCACTGCTCTGCCCTTCCTGGGCCCAGCTCCAGCCGCAGGCCCACTCGTGTCCCCCCAGCAATTCATTCTTGGTACTGGAGCAGCAAGGGGCTGACCTACCCCCGCTGGCCTCATGTCCGTCACTGCTGGCCACTGCTGGCACATCCCTGTCATTCTTAGGAGTGTCCAAATGCCCTCACAGGTGAGCAGTGCCCCTTGAGCTCAGAAATCCCTGAGCTGCTGGACTTCCCTGTCTGGGGCTCTAGCTCCTCGTGCTCTCAGGAAGCCCTTCTGGATTCTCAGGCTGGTTGGGCTGATGACAGGACAGTGTTCCTGGGCAGGGTGGGCCTGCCCTATGCACATCGTGACAGTGCCCAGAGCACGGTAGGCATCGGCATGTGTGTGGACGGTCTGCCTGGCCAGGTGAAGTGGCTCTCGGGCGGCTCTCAAGTTCCACCTGGGTCCTGTCTGGACCTGGAACATCGAGTTCCACCTGGGTCCTGTCTGCTGAGGGAGCCCCCTCAGCCCTGCACCTCATGTCCAGGCAGATTCGTCTGCATGATGTTTCACGGGAATCTTACAAGTAATCTTTAGTACTCTGAAGTTATACGTGGATGTAGTTTAGAGAGTGAATGAGTTCTACAAGATTAATTAAGAAAAACAGCCATCCCTAATGCTCCTCTTTTGCCCTCCCCAGAGCCAAGTCTGTCTGATTCTTAGAGTAGATTCTTTTGGTGTTTATCGTTTCTCTAAAAGCTGCATTGCTGCTTGATTTTCTTCTTAACCATTTAGGCATTATATTGACTTGGGAGGTAGAGATTGAAGTCTCTTTCCACACAGGTGTGTGTGCTCTGTCACAGGCACCCACATACACACACCCTTGGGACGTGCACACACCTGTACACGAACACACGTGGCGTCCTCAGCACATTTGCACATGCGCACGCTGCTGCTCACCTCCTGCCTGCCTCTCTGGTTTCCCTGGGGTGCCTCTTCAGTTCTCAGTCTCATGTTTCTTCATATCAATGGTACATTGTTTCATCTTCCTGAAGTCTTTCCAGAACCTTCTATGGGGCATGGTCAGTGGGTTGCCCACCTTGTCTGGCTCCCCTTCCTTCCTCTGGTTTAGGCAGTCCAAGCTGCCCTTCCTCAGATGACCCCTAGTTTTGATGGAGCTCGTCCTCAAGTCTCCATGGGACTAGGGAGGCCTTTGTTATCTGGGCTCCTTCCTCTGGGGGCAGTGCAGCCAGACTGCCTGGATCTGAAGCCTATTTCTTCCAGTTACCAGCTGTGTGACCTCAGGCGAGTTAACCCATGTGTCTGGGCCTTCATTTCCACACCTGCAAGGCAAATGCCCATCTCACAGGGCTTGAGGAGCCTGTGAAGGTGGTGGACTCAGATGAACATTTGTGCTGTGTTGTGTGGGAGTGTTGTCTGTTCCTGTCAGCTTTCCTGGTTTTCTTCTCTGAAGAGTTTCTCTCTCCTCCAAGTTGGGTCCCATGTGTCTTGGCTGTCCCCACCTAGGTCCCCCTATGAGGCCCCGCTGTGGAGGCCTGGGCCAGGTCTGCCTCACACCCTGATCTCATGCAGAGCCCCTGGGCTCCCTAAGGCCCTCTGGGCTGGCAGACCTCCACATCCTCTCTCCCTTGAGCCAGTCCCTGAACCCCTCTCCCTGCCCACAGGGCACAGAGCAGTGGAGGGAGCCTAGTGGTGGCTTTGGGCAGGTCCCCAGGGTTCCCTGGGGCCTGCAGGGACTGGCCTTGACTCCAGCTGTATCTCCCTGCAAGCTGGATTTCTCTATACCTGAGCACCAAGTCAGGGTGAGGATGCAACCTGCCCCAGACGCAGGTGTGCCAGGCACGCCTGCCTGGACATTGGGCTGTGCTTTGAAAACTGTGGTTATTTTCCATAGAAATATTTAGGCCAGCGGTAATTGGTTAATCATTGTCATTTCAAAATGAATTAACAAACAACTGAAAAGTCTTTTAATTTCAAGTGGAGAAAATATCAATGGATAGAATCCACATAAACTAAAGCTCTTTGAGAGCCTCAGTAATTGTTAGCAGTGATTGTTAGCCTGGGGGCCTGAGACCAAAATGCTTGGAGCCCCTCTGCCTCCCTGCTCCCGTGGCTGACGTGGCTGACGGTGTGGCCAAGCACGGAGCTGAGCCCAGGTTGGGTCCTGGGGGGGACGCTGGCTTTCCTCAGGCCCCGGGATGCCTCTTGCCCTCTGGGCCTCTAGCTCTCTTTGCTCCCAAGCCCACCTCCTCCTGCAGGTCTTGCATGGGTTTGTGGAGTGGTTTCTGTAGGGTCTTAGAACTGAGGCTGGCCAGGCTGCAGGCAGTGAGTGAGGGCGTTGGAGTTTGGCGCTTGGGGCTGTCCCACGAGGATGCATGCACAGGGACCATGCCCGTAGGTCTGAGAGCCTGTAGGGGCTTCTCTGGCCATGTCCATGCAGAGACCACCTCGCGGCCCCTGGTCATTGCTTGGTTTAAGGGGCAGGGTGCTGTACTGTGGGTGGCTGGCAGGCTCTGAGCATGTCACCGGGGCCCATTACTCTTGACAAACCTGGGCGGTAGGTGTTTTCACTCCCCTCATTTTACAGAGGAGGGAACTGAGGTCCGGGCACATCAGTGGCTTATTCCAAGTTGCACAGGTTAACAAATGGCCAGTCAGATCCCCGCTGCAGCCTGAGCCCTGCTCTACTGTCTGTCGGGGGGCGGCTCAGGCAGATGGTGCTGGAGACAGAGGTGTGGCAGGCTGCCTCAGCTCCTGGGCAGCACTAGTCCATGTCGGGGAGCCAGGGGTCAGCCAGCCACCCAGAAACTGGGTGGAGCGGGAGTAAGGGGAGCAGGGCTTCCATGGGACCTCCCTCCCTTGTCTTGTCCCCGGGGGTCCTGCAGGGAGGGCTCAGGTGTGTCTTCCTCAGGGCCACGTTTCCCTGGAGTAAGTGGCTGCCTGGAAGGGGCTTGGTGGAGCCACTCCCTTGAGGCTGTCATGACACTCGGGTTGTGCTAGGAATAGACACGGAGGAGCCAGGCGCACGGGGCAGGATGGGCGCGAGGCCTGCCCACCTTGGGTCTGAGTTTTAACCCCTCTCTTCTCCTCCTTCCCCTGCCCAGCTTTGTGTTTCTTCGGGCGCCACGAGGAGGCTGCCTGCCCTTCCTGCTGTAAGAAGATGTCCTATGAGTCCATCACCGGCAGAGGTGGCCTGGGGAGCTGTGGACCTTTCGGGGGACCGTCAAAGCAAGGCTGCCAGCCCCTAGGTAAAGACACCACAACTGGCACCAAGGACGGGTGGGGGTGATGGCAACGGGCAGGTCTCCATGTGTCCCCTGAGACATGCAGCCTCTGAGCAGAGACTGCCGTGGCTGCCGAGCTCTGGACACTGGAGAGCCCGAGTTGAGGGGCTGTCCTGCATGGGTAGACAGGGGTCCGCACTCCTGTGGGGCGTGGTGCTGGTGCTCAGCACCGAGCTGTTGGGGTGTGGGGTGTGGCCACGACTGCAGGAGTGATGTTGTCCAGCCTTCCTGATGCTGCCGTGGGGCAGGTGGCAGTTCATGCAGCACACAGAGGGGTGATGGCGACTCCCTGGGCTGTGCTGCTGGTGCTGGGCAGGCTGGGTCCACCCTGCACACTTCTGAGGGCCGAGCCCTGCCTGTGTGGCACTGAACTCCAGGCCCCCACCCCTGCCTGGCCCCGCTTTGGGCCTCCTGGCCGTCCTCCCTGTTCAGCCCTGTAGAGCTGGGGCTCTTTGTCTGACCTATAAGGCACCTGGCTCCCTTGTTAGGCCACACCCTGGCTGCCAGTGCTCTTCTGGCTGCGGCCTCTGGCTCAGGCAGGCTCTGTGAGCTGCCATCTTAGGGTGGGGAAAGACATTGGATTTGGGGTCCCTGAGCTCTCTGCTTACCTCCTGCTGCTCCAGGTCTTGGCTTCAGCCTGGCAGCTCCTGCAGGCCTCCTGTGTGTCAGGCCTGACTCCGCTGAGCTTCAGGTGGGGCTCCTCTGGGGGCTGTAGCCCTCCAGGTGCCTGGCCAGGGCTCAGTCCCCAGGGCTGCCTATTCACAGGAGGAGGCCAGGCATGAGCCACAGCCTGGCTTGTCATTTACTTTTAGCCCTGTATCTCTCTAGCCAAGAGGGTGTTGGTGTGCCTCACTTGTGAGGGAAGAGGGTGGTGCAGGAAGGATGAGGCCCAGACCTCACTGTGCCTCATGGTGCCAGCGCCACGCAGGGCCTCCCCTTCCTCTTCCAACAGGACGGCAGCTGCCCAGTCTCCTCCACCCTCCACCTCTTCTTCACGACTGCTGGAGGCTGTATACCAGGCTGTGTTCTAGGTGCTCAGGGCCTGGGGTGGAGGAAGCAGGTGAGCCTCTTGCCCTAGGGGTCACATTTTGCCTGAGAGAGTTTCTGAGATCACCTCACGTGGGTGCCGTGGACAGTGTGAAGAGACAAAGGCTGGGGCTGGCTAGCCGCCTTTCTTGAGCCAAGAAGGTGAAGGGTCCTTGGGATGGGGACCACAGGAGCCTGGGAGGGGGTGGTAGTGAGAGACGTGGGTGGATGGGCAGCAGGACCAGTGCCTGGTCACATGCTTTCTTTCGCAGAGCTGGGGCAGCCGGCGGGGACTTCAGCAGGTGCAGGGCGAGCTGCGTTCTGCATGGTCTCAAGGCCGTGTGCGTGGTGCATGCACGTGGTTCAGCGTGCAGATGCGTAGATCTCGGTCTGCAGACCAGCACTGTGGCCTTCCCACTGGGCCCAAGTCCTGTGTGTGTGGCTTGTTTCCTTCTTAGCTTTATTCTTCTGTCTCTGTGTCCCTGGTGCTGGGTTTGAAGTGGCTTTGGGCTTTATCGAGTGGGATTTGTGTTCTGGGGCTTGCTGCTTGTCTGCATTTTGTTCCTGAGGGGTGGAGGCATGGCCCGCGGCCTCTGGGTGCACATTCTCCCAGTCTCTCTGCATTCAGCACTCAGCTCAGCGGGTGTGCTGTGGCGTCTCTCCTTGCTCGGTGTCTGTGGGACGCCCAGCTTGCTTCCCTTTCCATGCCAGCAGGGACGTGTCTAGAGTCTGCTGGTCAGGACCAGGGTCATCTTCCTGCAGTGCTGCCTGTGTGCCTGCCCTTCTCACGCCACACACCCTCTTCTTCAGGCTGCTGTTCGTGTCTTGGTCAGCACGAAATGGTGTTGGATGGGGACTTGTGCTAGCCTGTGGGTGCGAATTGGCCTCTCTGGCCCAAGTGCATGTTTCCCTAGCGTGGATGGGTGCCCTTTTCATGTTTACTGGGCACTCAGGCCTTTCCTGGTGTTCACTGCTCTTGTTTCCTCTTGGGTTGGTTTGTCTTGTTCTTCTCGATTTCCTGTGTTGGGGAAGGTGGCGCTTGGCCGATGTGCTGTGGACAGCCCGTGGGCTGTGCCTGCTTTGGCCTGCACCTGCTGCGGGCAGGGACTCCCCCTCTGGCTTGCCTGTGTCCTCCGCCTGTCGGTTGGTTTAATAAATCCCAGCACGAGAGGTTGGTGTGCCTTTGTGTCCTCCAGGAAAGTGATTTTGTTGATGGCATGAAGTAGCCTGAGTGGGGAGGGGGACTTTAACGTCATTTTCCACGATTTGAGCAGCAAATGATCTGGACCAAGTACTGGCCTTTTTCGGAAGACCTGCAGCATGGGCCCATGACCAGTGTCCCTTGGGGCCTCTCGTTCAGTTTTCTATTCTGGTGTTAAATCCCTCTTGATTTCGGCAGCTTTCTCGTAATTCTCTGTGTTTTCCAGGGCAGGTTGCTCTTCTTATTTCAGTACAGAAATGCCTCGGTATTTTTGGCTTTCTGTTATTGAACATAAAGTTGAGAATCAGCTTGTCACACTATTGGAGTTGCCTGGTTGCTCCACGTCCGCCCACTGAGGGTGGGAGCCTGCGCCTGGACCTCCGCCGCAGCCCAGGTGTGGTGTCCCTGAATGTGCTGGCTCTTCTGTTGCCTCTTTCCATAAAGCCTTGTCATTTCTTCATGAAGACTTACATGTCTTAAATTTGTTTCAACAAAATAAGATCAACAAAAACATTTTTGCTGCTATTTTCGGTGGTGCTTTTCTGAATATAACACTTTTCCAAATGTTTGTTAGGGGTATACATGTACAATTGTTATTTTAAAAAGCAGAGTCCAGAGATTGTATTTAATTTTTAAATGTTTTGCTCTTTTAACTTTCTAAACATGGAGACTTTCAAACACAAAAGTGGACACCGTGATGTAGCCTCCAGTGCAGCCCTCTGTTCCTGCCACCCACGCCTGGCCAGCTGAGCTTGTCTGTACCCTCCTGAACCCTGACGAATCAGGCTCTGGTCACCTGGCCGGAACATCTCAGTGTGTCTGCAGTGATGAGCTCCGTCGCTGTGTCGTGTTTCAGCCTCAATGCTGGGTCCCCTGCTTGTGTGGCACGCCTGTGTGCCTTCTGAGCCTGTCGTTGCCTGGGTGCCGCCACCTTGATCGCTTTTGCTTCGAGGTCTCTTTGCTGGCGGGAGCAGGCTTTTGCTGTGGAGCGTGACTGACCTCTGCCCACTGTTCTGCCTCGGCTGCTCTGCTAACTCCTCTTACTAATGGCGATGATCTGTCTGTGGCATCTCAGTTTCCTGTGAGATGATGTCTCTTCCCGTCCCTGGCTTCATCCTGTTTGTTTTCTTCCTTTCCTGAGCTGGCTGAGCCTCTTTGAGGCTGGATGGAAATGGTGACTACAGATGGCTTCCTTGACTTAGGAAGGGTCCTGCCCCCATGAGCCGCCCTGAGCGTGAATGTGCTGGTGCACCTCCCTGGTGTGCGCAGCCTCCCAGAGGGTGCTTGGAACCCTGCAGTGCCCACAGCTGGGAGGAGATGGCCTTACGGACTCAGAACACACTGAGACCCACACATGGGGACTGGCATTTTGCAGACACGAGGGTGGTGAAGCCACAAGGAGCAGCATCCAGAAGGCACTGGCAGCACAGCACCCTGTGGAGTTGTGGTAGCTCCCCTGGTGACTGTGGGATTGCCTGGAGCTGCCCAGCGTTGCAGGGGAGGCCCACCATGTGTCACCAGCCCAGGAAAAGGCCACAGTCCAAAACTTGGAGTCTGGTTTCTACTGAATGCCAGATGCTTTCCCACTCTCATAGTGAAAAGCCAGGCTGAACCCCCGCCCAGTCGTGGCCAGCATGTATTCCTGTGAATTTGTGGGAGCACAGGACTGTGTGTTTCTGGGATTTTGCTGTGAGACTGTTTTTATTTATAGGAGGAGTTTTGACTTCCCGTTAAGTTCCCTTGTAGTAAAAATCTGTTGAGGTTTTTGTTTCTCCTTGGGTCATTTTGTTAAGTGGTATTTTCTGGAAAAGCATCTGCTTCATCCAGATGTTCCAGTGTGTTGAAGTGGAATGTGCGCACAGCCTGTCCTGGCCAGGTGCCATGTGGGCAGCACCCTACCGTGGGCAAGAGCCCAGACCCTAAACAGCCTGCTCAGGGCGCAGTGCCGTCTGAGGGTAGCAGGGGAGTCAGCCTCTTCGCTGGGCTGCCAGGGCCTGGGTTGAGTCAGTTGCTTCCTGTGCAGCAAGGGCCCAGGAGGCACGAGGTGGCCAGTGGCCCTTGTTTGACTCAGATTGTCAGCATCTGAGTGACGTCTCTTTCACTCCTGGCAGTGTTTGCCTTCCCGTCTTCCTCTTTGAAATTGGTGTTGACGGAGGAGAGACAGTTTTACAGATCTCTATGTGAGGTGACGTCTGACTTTTCATCTTTCTGCTACATATTAGCTTTAAAATTTGATTGATTTTTGCTCATATTTTCCTCGTCCTCTCTTGAATTGATGCTATTTTATTTTTTCTGACTTACAGATTGGATGTTTGTCTTGTTCATAGTCAATACTCAGTTTTTATTCTTTCTTAATGAAAGTATTTAAAATAATAGATTTCCAAAGAGTTATTACTTTGTTGAATATCACACGTTTAAAAACAGTATTTTAAAATTGTGTTCAGTTGTAAATATTTTCTTATTTCCATTACTATTTCTTTGACCGAGGAATTACAAATAGATACAATAATTTCTAAGGATATGTATTTTTTTGTGTCTTTCAAAGTGATTTCTAGTGTAATTTCATTTCCATCAGAAAAGAAAGGGCTGGTGTTGTCCCGACATGTTGGGACTTTCCACACTGGGGCTTTCTCAGGGTGCTGGTGGGGTCTTGGCTCACTCCTTGGTGTAGTCCCCTCTGCCATGGGTGGCCTGCAAAGGCTTTGGTGGGGGCTGGCTGTAGAGGACTTGGGGACTTCAGGCAGGACAGCAGGGAGGCAGAGACAACTGGGGAGAGGCTGCCTGCGGGCAAGTCTCTGCTGGGCACCCGAGGGCCTGCTGCCCCATCCCTAATCATGCAGCGTTAGGGCTCTCTTTCTATTGGACTGTCCTGGTCCCTGAGCAGCCAGCTGTGGGGCACCCGGAATGTTCCCTCCCTCAGCCTCTTCCTGGACCCTGTCTTAGGGAGCAGCCAGTGATGTGGGCAGAGGTGCTCACTGTGGTGTGATCTAAGAGTGCCACTTCAGAAAGACTGACCAGTGCCGGGGAAGCTGTCCACTAAGTAGCAGTCCATGATGGGCTTTGACACCGCACTAAAACCACAGTGCAGTGGGGCACTGGTACAGCCCGTGTGACTCAGCCACTGGGAACAAAGACAAGAGGGGAGCAAGTTCAAAATTAAAAGTAGAAACGGTTTGGGGACCCTCAGTGGTAAAGGGTTCAGTTCTTAGTACCATAAATACATACGTAAGTAAGTGAAGTGAACTGCGGTGCTGGAGGACGTCCAGTGATTTGCTACATGTCATGATTGATGACAAGTGTGCTAAATTAAAAGAAGCAAAGCCACATACACAGTAGTTTAATTTTAGAAGACATTTTCCCCTAGCCTCAGGTTAACATTTATTTGGGGATATCTTGGTGGCAAATAATCTTTATTTTAAAATTCATAATTGTTTGCATTTGATTTTTTTCTGTAATTTATATTATTCTATTTTATAACAATAAATGTCTCAGGCTTGTCCACCCCAAGGTCAAGGTTTGTGTGATTCAAGTGGGCAGAGTGGACCAGCCCTTGTAAGGGTGTCTCAGGGAGCCCTGCTTGGGGTGGGCGGTGGTGAGATGGGTGATGGGGGTGGGGAGCAGGCAGTGTGGGGCCCCATTGCTCAGCAGATGGTGGCCCCAGTCACTGAGTGTCTGCACCTCCTCCTGGGCTCTAGCGTGCTGGGCAGTGACTGCTGGGTGGGGTTTTGGGCCTTGAGATTGTGTCTCCTGCAGGGAGAGCACGGGAGGGTCCCCAGGGAGGGTCCCCAGGGAGGAAGCCCTGCAGGTTCTCAGGTACTAGGCACGACACGCCTCCCTGCCTGTGACTGGCCAAGGCTGTCTGTGGCCTCCCTTCCGAGGTGCTCCAGAGCATTTGCTCTTCCTCTGTCTCTGAATTTCACCTGGTGCAGTTCTTTGTCCTGTGGGAACCTCCATCCCCAAATCAGCTAGACTACACCCTTTCCTGCCTCTCCTGTTTTAGTCAGCTGTTTCGCTGCTGTGACTGAAGGATCCGACCAGAACAATTGTAGAGGAGGAAAAGTTTATTTAAGGGCTCAGTTTCAGTGGGCTTGGTTCACAGAGGGCCAGCTCCATTCCTCAGGGCTCCAGGTGAGGCAGAACATCATGGCAGAAGAGTGTGGCAGAGGGGAGCAGCTCACATGTTGATCAGAAAGCAGAGAGAGTTTCTGCCCCCCAGATACAAGACATATACCCCAAAGCCAGGCCCCCAAGTCCCACCTCCTCCAGCCACACCCACCACTTCAGTTACTACTCAGTGATCCCTATCAGGGGATTAGTTCACTGATTGGGTTAAGACTCTTATAACCCAATTATTTCTCCTCTGAACCTTTTTGCATTGTCTCGCACGTGAGCTTTTGGGGGACATCTCACATTCAAACCATAACACTCCCCTCCTGGCTGGTCTCCTTGCCCCAAGGGCCAGAACTGGAGCATGTGTGGGTCATTTCTGGACAGTGAGCCAGGGGGCACCGGTCCCCTCCCAGAGCCTGTAAGATCAGGAGTAGTTAGGGGCATTGCTTCCTGAAGGCAGGGGGATGGACAAGGTGCCTAGGGAGCCTTTGGGCAGCACTCCTCTGTTATGCTGGATTGCAGTGTCCCTTGGAGGGATGCCCAGCTGAGACTGGCCAGGGCACCCCTCTGCATTCCTGTGGGGAGATGGCATACATAAATGTTTGAGGGCCTGGTTTGCACCAGGACCTTCTCCAAGAGCTGCTGCTTCTGGACCTCAGCATGGAGATGAGCCAGGTGGCTGTGCCTCTGAGGAGTTTTGTAGAGGCTGTGATGAGGTTAGAAAGCGCCCCTGCGCTCACTAGCTACACCAGTCACCTGCTGGGCTGTGGCTTCTTAAGACACTCGTGTGTCTCACAGGGCTCTTCGCCAGATAGAGCAGGCTATGGACGGGCCCAGTCTCTCAACTTGGCGGCCTTGGCCTGGCACTTACTGCCCACCTTCAGCGGTGGGTGCCGTGGACTGAAGGCACATGTTGGTACCGGAGATGGTAAGTATTGTCACAGGGCGCGCTTGAGGACCCACGTACTTCAGTGAATGTGTCCAGGAATGTCTTTTGAATAAACGAAAACCATTACCAAGAGTACCAAGAGTTAAGAAGCCATCTCTGCAGGGACAAGCCTGGCACTGGCCTGCTGGGAGCTGCCGGGGAGGAGCCGAGGGGCCCTCTGCCTGTGTGAGGCGCTCCTGTGTTCTCACTGCCTGTGTGACGACCAACGCAGTTATGAAACAGGATGTAATCTTGTAATGCCCGTGCTTGGGTGTGATGGTGATTTTTGATTGCTTTATGTAATATTAAAACCTTATTCTGCACTTTCGAGCTTCATCTATGGGCTACACCTGAGGAATCTAGGGGCTTTGTCCTAGTTTGAGGTCACTTTTCAGAAGAGAAAAATGTGAGGTTCTGAGAAAAATCCAGAATATCTGAAGTTTTGAATTTGATTCTGGCCTTTAGCAGAAGGGGTGTTAGGGAGGCACAGCAGTTAGGGAGGGCTTCTGGAGGAGATGGGGGACACCTCTTGCCAGTGTCCTGGGGCCTGGCAGTGCCAACACCAGCGGTGCCTGAGCCTCTTGGCCAGCCGGGCTGGGAGTACTGACGACTCTCGCTTGCTGTCCGTGGAACGCACTAGATGTTGGGCCGAGTGTGGAATCTGCCATTTCCCCTGCCTGTCGCCAGAGAGCTGCACACAGGAGGCCCACGTGGGGACGGATGGGAAGGTGATCTGGGTCTGGCGGGCACACCCAGAGGCCAAGGGTCCAGGAAGCGAGGTACTACTTCTTGGACACTGGGGGTCTGGGGAGGACCACCCAGGAATGCTGAGCATGGAGGGAAGGGGCTGGGTGCCAGGGCAGCACCAACCGTGGGGAGGGAAGCGGGGCAGGAGCTGAGAACTGTCTCGTCCTCACCCCAGTGACTTCTCCTGAGACAGCAGATACCATGATGGGGCCAGGCAGGAAAGCACATGGTGGCCAGGGTTTTCATGGTCTTATATGCTGGGGATGAGACCTGGTGCAGCAGGACTAAGAAAGGTGTGCTCATGCACATGTCTCAACCAGCAGACACGGACCCTTCACCCCGAGCCTGGACTGTCCCTCTGGAGTGGACTAGGGTTGAGTCTGGGTCCTTGGTGTGTGATAGAGGAGGCACAGGGATGGTGGCCTCTGCAGAGGGGCCTGGGTGGACTTCCCTCCTGCCAGAGAAGCCTCCTCTTGGTGCTTCTAGGGTAACTGGCCAGAGGGCAGAGCTGTTGGTCTTGTGTGCTTCTCTTGAGGGAGCTTAGGTGTCCCTTGCTGTCCCAGGAAGTCTTCCAGTGCTGGGGGCTCTGTCCGTGCCTGTGGGAAGCTCGTCTCTTGCTCTACAGAGCTGTTTTTCTGGCAGTAGGCCTGGCTCCTGCCTCCAGGAAGCCACAGCTTGGTGACAAAGCTCATGTGTAGGGAAAGACAAGAAGACTTTGGTGCTGCTTGCTGTCCCGGCCGGAGCCCTGTATGCTGGGGCGGGATGGCTATGGCGCCCTGGGTAGCAGAGGAGCCGTGCTGCAGACCAGGCTTTCTCCCCAGCTGCTGCCGTTGCCAGAGCGTGGGAATGGAGGCCAAAGCTAGTGCCTACCGGGCTCGTGAGCTGTGCTGGCAGGCAGCCAGGTATAAATGACACTCCGGCCTATTGGCTGGTAAGGGCTGTTCTCAGGCGAGGGCTGTCCTAGGGGAACCCCAGCTGCAGCCCTAGCCCCAGAGCGCCTTCTTCCTGGGCTTGAGAATGGGAGATGGATGGACAGGGCTTAGGAGTGGCTGTCCCTGCCTGTCTATCTTGACGGTGGCTGCAGAAGGCAGGCTGGCCAGTGGAAACGGGGCTCTGTGACTCAGAGCTAGGAGGTCTTGAACCCAGGACTCTGGATGCCCACCCCGCAGGGAAGGGTGGTGGTCACGAGCAGGCAGCTGTGCCCTGAAGCAGAAGCCGCGGAGGAGGGCCCTAGGAGCTCTGCTGCAGCGGGCCCAAGGCCTTAATACCCGCTTTGGTGCCTTTCCAGGACCAGGTGCTGCCTCCGAGGGCAGCCGGACGCCGGAGCCCGCCTCGCCCCCTGTTTCTGGTCCAAGGAAGGACTCTGCTGCGGGGCCCCATGGCCGGAGGGCAGGACCCAGTGCCAGCCGGGCCAAGAAGAGGAAGCCCAACTTTTGCCTGCAGGAGACCGAGGTGCTGGTGTCCAAGGTCAGCAAGCACCACCAGCTGCTGTTCGGCACGGGGCTGATGAAGGCCGAGGCCGCCCGCCGGTACCGCGTGTGGAGCCGCATCCTGCAGGCCGTGAACGCGCTGGGCTACTGCCGTCGCGATGTCGTCGACCTGAAGCACAAGTGGCGGGACCTGCGTGCTGTCGTACGGCGCAAGCTGGGCGACCTCCAGAAGGCTGCCCCTGACCCTGGCCTGGGCTCTGGCAAGCCACAGGCCCTGGCCCTCACGCCCGTGGAGCAGGCGGTGGCCAAGACCTTCTCCTGCTCAGCCCTGCCTGCCGAGGGCCTCGGCCCCGAGCTGCCCAGAGGTGAGTTCCCGGGCCAGCTCGCCGCCCGGGCCTGTGCTCTGGCCAGAGGGAGGGCGGCCGCACCTTGGGGGCCCTGCCTACACCTTCCTCCGGGGTGGCCTCCTCTGGTGGCCTTGTCCTCCTGTGTCCCCACTGTCCTTCAGAATGTCCTCTTCCATCTGCTCTTCGCCCCACGCCCTCATTCACTTACGCCCTGCTCATCATTTGCAGGCGTCTTTAAAGTGCCACGGTGCTTCAGATGTGAGTGGGGACTGCCTCCCTGGCTCTTGCCCGGGCTCGCCCTTGCCTTGTCCTGGAGCCATGCTGGGTGCAGGGAGAAGTGAGCGCAGTCTCTTCTCCCAGTCGTCGGTCAGTCTCCTGCACGTGTTGGTAGTAAGAAAGACGTTGGGATTGCAGCCCAGAGTCAGCGCACGCTGCTGAGTTACAGGCATTTCAAAGCAGTGCTTGCTTACCCTAGCAACGTTCTGTGCCGGATATTTTTCTGCTTTCTCCTGTCCTATTCATAAAAAAGAAGAAGAAGAAAAAAAGCTCATTGTGACTTGCTAAGTTGGTTCAGTGACCTGGTTTTAGAGCTGTAGTGTGAGATATGCTGCTCTGTGGCAGTTTCTATTTATTTTATATATCTACTTATTTATTTATTATCAGGGATTGTACCCAGGGGCACTTAACCACTGAGCCACATACCCACCCCATTTTGTTTTTTATTTTGAGAAAGAGTCTTGCTAAGTTGTTTAGGGCCTTCCTAAGTGGCTGAGGCTGGCCTCGCACTTGAAATCCTCCTGCCCCAGCCCCTGATGTGCTGGGACTATAGGCATGCGCCACAGTGCCTGGCTTACTTATTTTTAAGAGAGGGCCTGTTGCTGTGTTAATCAATCTGGCACTGAACACCTGGCTCGTGCAGTCCTCCAGTCTTAGCCTCCAAGTGGCTGGATGCAGGAGTGTGCCACCGCACCCCACTCTATGTCCACACTCAAGAGACCTCAGTCCTGGTGGATTCAACCCGCTGTATCGGGGAGGGCAGGTTGAGAAGGGGGAAGGGTTTGCCCAGGGCCACCCAGGGCCTTTCTTGGAGCACCCTGAGGGTGTAGCTGTGGGGGTATGTGATAGGTTGGGGAGGTCGAGAGAGGTCTGTGCAGGCCTGAAGTCCAGGAGCTCTGAGTGGGACCCAGATATGTGCAGGTGTGGGTGGCCCCTAGGCCATGGCAGCAGCAGCTGGACTAGGCCAGGGAGGAGCTGCAAGAGGATCCTAGTTGCAGAGGGCCAAGGCCCCGCTCTGGCCAAGGCTCCGCTCTGCCCTGGAAGCTGCCTGCACCAGTCATGGCTGGGACCGGGCCAGGGCCCATCCCCAGAGCTCATTGCAGGGCTGGTTGGCCACGACTGTCCCTGATGTGGGTACACAGGTGTGCTTTGTCACCCAGGGGAGCGTGCAGTGAAGACGTGGCTCCCCAGAAGCACGCGGCAGGGCTGGCCGGCCTGCCCAAGGTCTGAGCAGTGCTGCGGCCCCTGGCCAGGCAGACTTGGAGAACTTGGAGAGGATCCTTAAAACAGGCAAGGGCTTGACACGTGGGAGGACGGCACATCACACTAGCAGCTGGCACGTGTGCTGCCCTTCTCCAGTGCGTGCTCCTGCCTGGTCCTCTGCCCGTGCTGGGCAGTCTTGGGCTGTTGGTCCTTGTCGCCAGCAGGACATGGTGTCCTGGAAACTGCAGGCCCTGACTGTGTGCTGGCAGGTGGTCTCAGGACCTCTGAGAGCAAGGCCTGGGAAGGTCCTTGGTCCTGACTGCAGGCCTCACCTGCTTCCTGTACAGGTGAGGTTGAGGGGCTCCCTGAGTCCACACAGCCAGAACCTGTGCCAGCGGGTCCCGCCTTCCTGGTGTTGGGCCTTTGGCAAGTGCCTCAGTCTCTTATTTTATTTCTTAATTGAAATAATAGTCACACATCAGAATTTGTTATTTCACCCTTCTTCCAGTGTGCAATTCGGTGGTTTTCAGTACATTCTTGGTGTCATGTCACCACTGCGTAACTCCAAAGCAGGTCTTCTCACCCCAGAGGTAACCTGTGCTCTTCAGCATTTGCTCCCCTTCCCCTGTCCCCAGCCTGGGGCAGCTGTGGTCAGCGTCCTGCCTCTGGCTCTGCCTTCATGTGGCTCGGAAGCTCTTGTAGCCTTAGCTTTCTCTGGAGAGCAGGAGGGGGTGCTCTGCAGTCGTTGCTGTTGGCCTTTGGGGATGGTCTTCATAGGACAGATGCTTCTGCTGTGTAGGGATCCATATCGAGGGGTTGAATTGCTCCTCAGGGTTGGTGTGACTAGCAGACACCAGTTTCCACAGTGGGTGTACCCTGAGCAGTGGGTGTACCCTGAGCAGTGGGTGTTCCCTGAGCAGTGGGGCGCGTGCA
This sequence comes from Geosciurus inauris, assembly GCA_004024805.1. Taxonomy (NCBI): domain Eukaryota; kingdom Metazoa; phylum Chordata; class Mammalia; order Rodentia; family Sciuridae; genus Geosciurus; species Geosciurus inauris. The sequence goes on along the minus strand of PVHX01008388.1, from coordinate 19,681 downwards.
TTTGCTGTCCACCCTCGCCGGGGCTGACACCGTCACTGTGGTGGTGTGAGCTGGTGTCTTGTTGGTTGCGGGATCGGTTTGCATTTCCCTGGTGTGGAGTGTCTTGCTGTGTGTGTGCTGGCTGTTTGTGTATCTTCTTTATGTGGTGTCTGTTTGAACCCATCACAGTGTGACATTGGGTTACAATATCACCAAGCAATTGTTCCGGACATGATGTTGTTTTGTCATATATCTGTTTTTGAATATTTTCCTCAGACTGTGGCTTGTCTTTGTTTTCTGAATGGTGTTTTGGCAGGTGAGAAGCCCCACTGAGCAGTTTCTGCTCCTGTGCCCTCCCCACATGGCTTTGCCCACCCCATGTTGCTCGTGTGTAGAGCTTCTGTGCCTCGGGCTTCTGCACATGACTTGTGGTGACATGTGACGCACACCGAGTTGGTTTTGTGCTGGTGGGTTTGGGGTGGGTTTGGTCGGGTGGGTTTTAGGTGGTGGGCTGCGTGGCACCTCTGTCTCAGGCAGATGGCTGTTCACCTGGCTGGCACTTGCTTCTGCTGCTCCGAGTGTCTGCTCAGCCTGCCTCGCAGTGTCCTGACTAGCTGTGAAGTGAGGTGCAGTGTTTCCTCCTTGTTTTTGGAAAGAGCTGGTGTAGTGTCGGTGTCCCCCTGCGGGACTTGGGAGAACGAGTCGGGAGCCTGGAGCCTGGAGCCTGCCGCCGCCGCCGTGGGAAGGTCTTGGCCGCAGGCTGACTCTTCAAGGTCGCAGCGCTGGGCGTCTGCTTCTTAAGTCAGCAGTGCAGGTCACACTTCGCAGGAAGCTCCTGTGCTGAGGAGGCTGTAGGCTGACCCCGCGAGGCTGCCAGGAACCCGAGCCCCTCTCTGCAGGTGTGCAGTGGCTTGTCTGCACTGGCTCTTCTGTCCTTGGGTAGTCTGGTTTAACTTTATCGTCTTAGAATTAGTCTGATGTAAATTTATTGATTTTATTCATCATTTCAGAGAACGTGATATTACTGATTTTCTCTAATGTTGTGAATTATGTCTGATCATCTTTGTTTTTGTTCCTTCTGTTTATTTAGGTTCAGTTTGCTTTTGTTAGATAATCGACTGAGGCCTATTTCTTACTTTCTAATATGTTTATTGCTATAAATTTTCCTTTCTGCATTGCTTTACTTACATAAATATATTTTCATTTCACTCATTTAAAATATTTTCTGGTTTTTCCTGTGATTTATTCTACGTGTGCTCACGTAGGCGTGTGCTGATTAACTTGAAGTAATGATGTCTCTTGACACATTTCTTTGTGCTGTTGATCTCTAGTTAATTCTGTTGTGTTCAGAGAATGTCTTTGGCGTGATGTCCACCCTCACGGATGTGTCTGTGCCTTTGTGTCTGCGTGTGTTTACCTGGGTGTGTGCTGTGTGCGCACTGATGTGTGCTGCAGGGCTCTTTACATGCGTGCTCAGGTCACATTCACAGGCGTGTTCTCCTCCCTTGCCTCCTCAACGACTGTTGGGCACTGTGCCATCTCTGAAGCCCTGGGCATGCAGCTGCAACAGTTGACTGTCCACAGCTGTTGACTGCGGGGGGCGGTCGACGAGGGACTCCTCGTGGATTGAGGTTCTTTCTTGCAGCTGTCAGTTTGCATGCCTGTGTTCCAGGGTGGGGAGATGTGGGTACTCCCACATTTGGGTCGGCTTTGCCTTTTCTCCAGGGAGCCTGTGTCCTGCCTCTGCTCTGCCTGGGAGGCTGCGGCTGTCTCGGCTTCTGCGCGAGAGCTTTAGAAGACGGGCTTGTGCGTGTGAACGCAGGGCTCTGGGGTAGTTGTCCAGCGGAAGCTTGCTCTTCATCTGCTTTCTGATTGCAGTAGTTGAAATGTGCTGTCTGCCAGAGCCTCTGGAGATGGCAGGGAGGTGCTGCGCTCTGTCCTCCAAGGGTGGCAGCCACCTGCCCCCCGCCACATGAGGCTCAAGAGCACTGGAAATGTGGCTGTGGCAGCTGAGAAACTGAATTTATAATTGTATTCAATCTCTACAGTTTATGTCAGCTCACCACCCATGGCTGGTGGCTTGGGCCTGGCCCGCCTGGTTAGCTAGTTGTCTTTAGTGTGATGCCGCGTTTCTGTTTGAACCTGCTGTCTTGGAGTTTGCCCCCGCTTTGCCCTTCTGTGCTCTCTCCCCTGCCCTTGTCCTGGAGTAGAGTGCTGCTCAGGGTTGTCACCTCTCTACCCCCTGCGGCTGCCCCTGCCTCGCCGTGCTCCAGTGGACCCCTCAGCTCTGGGCTGCTGGCCTGCTCTGGGTGGTCTGGGCTGGCCCGCTTCTCCGTCCCTTGCTCTTGTCACACTGCACTGAGTCTATCCAGGATCAGGTGATGGTTTGCGATCTTCTGGCCACTGTTCAGCAGTTTGCAGGGGAGGCGATGCTGGGCCTGGAGCTGCTCGTGGCAGATGCGGCTCTATGGCTGGGCAGAGTTATTTATGAGAATTGGCCTTTTTTTTTCCCTCAATGCACCATCTACACCACAGTTCCTCTTCCTGGCGCACACTTCTGCCTCGACTTCTCTGACCAACCCAAATGGCCAACTGCTGGGCAGCCCTCTTTCCTCTGCTGGCTCTGGGTGGGCCTCTTTTTTGCTCCCTGAGGTGGTGAAGAGCCTCACCTCCACCCTGACTTTGAGCCCCTTGCCTTCTCCTTCAGCCCCAGCCTGTCCTCTGCCCTCAGTGCAGAGGCTTAGATGGGAATTGTGTGGTTCCTTCATCGTATGAGACGGTGACCACCTGTGGCTATGTGGCTTGGCAGGGCAAGAGGCAGAGAGGAGGGCAAGTGTATTCCAGAATTAACCCACCTCACAGTACAGCCAGGCCAGGCCACGTGGCAGTGTGCTCCCCTCTCCCTGAGGGTGTTGTCCTTCATCTTCATGGTCAAGGCAGGGTTGCACCCTACAGCATCCCAGCCAGGCAGGAGGAGTGAGGGGCAGCCGTTGGGTGGCTGTTTCTTTTAAGCATGTGAGAGGGAGCTCACACACTTCATTTCTCAAATTCTTGGGGTGGGGGGATTGGGGTCAACCTCTTTGATTGCAAGGGAGGCTGGGAAATGTCCCCAGCCATGTGGCTGCATGCCCAGGATTTCAGAGAGATGGCCCACGGTGCCGCAGCTTGCATGGCCAGGCAGGTCCGCCATTGTGCTCTGTGGTGTTGTCTCTTGTCTGCTGAGGAGGGGACTCTACACAGGTGCCCTCCCCAGATTTGGTAGAAGGCAAAGAGCCAGCCCTGAGATGGACCCTATAGCTGTCTTTGCTCCTGTGCCTGGGCCTTGGGGCCTCCATCGTCATCTAGAACACCCACACCTCTCCCCCTGCTGTAGGTGGCTGAACTCGAGGATGCCAGCTGGCAGCCCCACCCTGGCCCGCGGCCGGCCCTCATGCTTTCCCCAGTGGTCTAACCCCCCAGGTTCCACGGCAGGCTCAGAAGTAACCCAGTGCTCCTGCTGTGTGGCCAGACTGCCTAGCTCCCCTCTGGAGGCAAGGCCTTTGGGCTGCCCACAGGTGTGTTCTGCATCAGTCTTGGCATCTTGGCCAGTGGACCAGAGCTGGGCTGGACACTGCTCCTATGCCAGCCAGGACACACTGACTGGGGCCAAGACCTCCAGCTAGCTAGACCACCAGGGCCCTGCAGTGACTGGGCTGCTTAATAGAATTTAGGGAACCCCAAGAGCCAGTGTGCTCCTGGGCAGTGACCAGGCTGGTTTCTGGACTCTCAGCTCAGCTTTCTGGATGCAGGCGCCCTAGCGCTGGGCCCAGTGTTCTTCCACCACATGGGCACCTCTGGTAACGAGGCAGGTGCTCTGCTCTCCTATGTAGGCCTGGCCTCCAGCCCCTGTGGGTGGTGCTGACTGACCAGACGTGTGGCCTGTGGAGCCTTGTTGCTGTCTCCTAGATGCATAGACAGCTTCTGCAGCCTGCCGGCCACTGCACACAGTGCTCGTGTGCCTGGAAGCTGTGCCTGGGAGCAGCTGTGCCAGCACAGCACTGGTCTGGGCAGGACTTGTGTGGGCCAGGGCAGAGCCCTTGCTGGGGGAGGCTGTCCCAGCCATGGCCTTCAGAGAATGAGAAGGGTGCGGGTGGATGCTGCCCTGTCGCCTGGAGAGGGTCTGTCCCCTCCAGCATACACAGCCGTGTCACCTGAATTTAGATCTTGTGGAGGGCGAGGGTGCTTGGAGCCAAATAATTCCTTGGTTTGTTTTTGTAGACAAGAAAAAACGGGAGTGTGTTGCCTGAGCTTCCCTTCCATGTCCTGACCCCCTTCTACCGCTGAGAATGCGAGGCTGTGCCAGCCCCTGTGGATGGCAGGCGGGGGTTGGGAGGAGCTCAGGCTCGGAGGGCACCTGCCCCTGGGGGTGCGTGTGCCAGTGGCGTGTGGTGGGGTCTCTTGCCTCCCTGAGCACTGTGGTCTGCGTGGGGCTGTCCCCTGGCACGCCCTGCCCCCACCACCCCCACAGCAACCGAGGGCTTGTCTTGGGGGCCAGGAGGCAAGCTCCACTGCCCCATGCTCCTGCTGCGGATCTGCCCCTGTCGTCCCTGAGTTGGCAGAGGGACACGGGAGTGTTTCCTCTGCACGTTTCCTTACTGGTCAGCGGTCAGTTCCTCTGAATGCACTCTTCAGCTGCCCTCCATTCTGCCTTGACTGCTACCTGCACATGTTGGTGCAGTTTTGGCCACAGGGTTGGCCAGGACAGACCAGGCTGGATAGGAGGGAGCTGGAGCTGCAGTGGACCAGTGCAGAGCAGCAAGGCTTCCTTCAGGCAGAGGCTGGCAGTTGTGAGGGGAAGTGGCAGGTGCCTCTGTGATGGGGGGCTCAGGAGGGCTTGTGGCAGCAGGGACAGAAGGAACTGTCCTCAACCAGGTGGGGTAGTGAGAACTGGCCCGTCTGGAAGGTAGGGCCTTGTCAGGTTTCTCCGGCCCACTGTCCTCCACAGCAAGTCCTCATCTCCTGGAGGCTGACCACAGCACAAGGCTTGGAGCTGACTTTGACCACCAGGAGAAGGCAGGGCCAGCCTTGGCAAGGAGGGCTATGTGGGCTTTGGCTTGAGGCAAAGCGAAGGTGGGGTTTGAGGAGACCCAGGAAGAATGGCATAGCCCCAGGGACACATCAGAAGGAAATGTCGGGCTGTCAAGTAATTTCCCTGCCTCTGTGGTGTGATGAAGGGTGGTCATCTCTCTCCGCCTTCTGGGGAGGAAACTGGGGTTGGGCATTGGACCCCTGCTAGGGCTGCCAACTGGGAGTGCAGGCTCAGCCTGGGGGAGCAGCCCTACCTGGTCCCTGGGTTCTTGTTGAGGCTCTCCCATGTCTGGTTTGCATGTCTGACCCAACTGCTGCTGCAGGGGGACATTTGTGGTCAGAATGTTGCCAGCGTGGCCACTGTAGTCATAACAGATATCTATCACCCGCCTGCAAAGACCTGTTCAGACCTGCAGGCGTGCAGCATGAATGGTGTGGGTGTACTGCCTGGGTCTGCTGGTCTGCCCTGCAGGCCAGGGGGCTGGCAGGCAGGGCGGGAGGCGGCCTGGAGGGCTCCCAGATCAGGGGTAGTGGGGTGGCCATGGTGACTCATGCATCCATTCTCTGATCCCTGGTGTTTTAGTTAGCTTTTTTGCTACTGTGACTAACAGATCTGATCAGAACAATTACAGAGGAGGGAATGTTTATTTGAGGCTCATGGTTTCAAAGGTCTCAGTCGATGGACAGCTGGCTTTATTCCTTGGGGCTTGAGGTGAGGCAGAACATCGTGGTGGAAGAATATGGCAGAGGGAAGCAGCTCACATGATGATCAGAAAGCAAAGAGAGAAGTCTCCAACTGCCAGGTACAAAATATATACCCCAAGGCCACGCCCCAGTGCCCACCCCCTCTAGCCATGCCCTACCTGCCTTCAGTTACCACTCAGTTAGTTCCCATTAGGGGATTAATTCACTGGCTCTTGTAACCAAATCATTTATCCTTAAACCTGCTTGCATTTTCTCACATGTGGGCTTTTTGTGGGACATCTTACATCCAAACCATAATACTTGGGGTTTCCTTAGCAACGAACCAGGGCCCTGCACTGTTGGCCTCATGCAGTTGGCCTCATGAGGGCGGGCAGTGAGGAGGGTGCCTGCTCACATGGGGTCCTGCCCCCTCCCAGGACGGCTGCTCTGTGCACAGCATCTCCGGCTACCCCTCTTCCTTCAGCCCTGAACTGAGCCCTGTTGCCTGGGTAGCCACCCTGGGCCTTGGAGCCTGCCTGCCCATGTGGCTGTGGCAGCTCATGCATAGCAAGGGAGGGAAAGGGCAGTCCCGCAGGACTGGGTGGTTGACACGTTCCGCCCAGAGGTCAGAGCCCCTTTCTGGTGGTGTGACCCTGGGCTGATGGTGTGGCGTTGGGTAGGTCTCCTGCCCTCTGCCCTCAGTTTCCTTATCTGTAAGAGGGAGAGGGGTACTCTTGTCATGGGGCTTGTTCTGTGTGTTCCTGCTGGAGGGCAGTGTTCATGGCGGTTGGCCTGGAACCCGCTCTCCCCACATGGGCACAGCTCATTCTGTCACCTCCCTTATCACTGCTGCTCTGGCTATGACCATCCTGAGACGGGGCTTGGTGAAGCCATCTCAGTGCTCCAGAGCCTGCCAGGTGTGCCGGAGTGGTGTATGCTGGGTGGCCGGATGCCATTTCTCAGGCCAGGGGCATGAGCTGCACTAGCCTCTCTTGCAGATGGCTCAGGTGTCCTTCCAGGCTATGCTGTGTGAGTATGGCAGCTGGACCCGGAGGCTTGAGGTAGGGGCTTGGGAGGCCTGTGAGCCTACGAATTGGGTGAGGGCATCAGCAGGGCCTGCTCATTCGAGAGAGGCAGGGTCAGCCCTGCCTTTGTCCAGCCAGCTCCGACTCTGAGCAGAGCTGGGCTTGGGCCTGTGTCCTGGTGAGAAACCACATGTCAAACCCAGGAGGTGGCACTTTGCTCTGTTCTGGGCTCATAGGCTGGCTCAGAGAGCACAAACATTTGGAGGGTCCCTGCATTTAACCAGCTTTTCATTGTTCTAACCAAGAACAATAGCTAACAAGAACAGCTTAGAGGAGGAAAAGTTTATTTTGGCTCAGGGTTTGTGAAGTCAGCCAACTCCATTGCTCTGGCCTGAGGTGAGGCCCATCGTAATGGCAGAAGGGAGTGTCAAAGGAAAGCTGCTCAGCTCTTGGTGGCTGGGAAGCAGAGAAGGAAGGAGGAGCCAGGGGACAAGTGTCATCCTCTTGGGCCCACCCCCTTCTAGGCACGCCCACCTGCCTGTAGTCAACACCGTGACCCATTCAAATTATTAATCCATCAGATAGATTAATCCACTAAATTACAACTCTGTCTTACCATTTCACTTCCTGAATTAACTGGGAACACCTCATATCCAAATCATAGTCTTCCATTCTGGCCCCCAAAAGCTTATGTTCATCTCACAATGCAAAATGCATTTAGTCCATCTCCAAGAGTCCCCATAGTCTTTATAATTCCAGCAGAAGTCCACAGTCCCCTCTGAGACTCAAGGTAAACTCTTGGCTGTGAGTCCTTATAAAATTCAAAAGCAAGTTATATATATCTGATACACGTTGACCTATAATCAGTATTTTGATTCCAAAAGGAAGGTATGGGGGCATATAGAAAGAAGGGATGGGACCCAAACAAGATCGAAACCCAGCCAGACAAAGAAGTCCTGTGGCGTCACATCTGACTTCTGGAGCACGTGGTGGTGAGGTGTTCTCTCAAGGGCTTGGCCAGCCTGCCTCTTGGCTGCACTGGTTTCTTACCCACGTGGCCTCCCTCAGACTGGTTCTGATCACAGCCAGCAGCTTTCCTTGGCAGACCTTACATGTTACTGGGGGGTCTCCTCTACAGTTTCAACTTCACTGTCACAGGTTTACACATGGTCCTCTCAGGGGCAGTCTGCAAAGATTCTGACCCCTCAACTTTGCCTGGCCTCTCAGGCCTTCCTTTGAAATCTCAGTGGAAGCCTCAGTGACCCCTGACTCTAGCATCCTGCATTGCCGCAGAACCAGCACCATGGGGGACATCGGAGTGTGCTGCCAGCTGGAGCAGTAGCTGGATCCCCTTGGACCATGACTAGGGTGTCCTGTGAGTGCCTGGGCAGCTAAACACAGTGAAATAAATCCTCGGGAAACAACTTCTAGGCCCCCCTGTGAAAGCAGAGTGCCTTTGTGATCTCTTCGTGCAACTTCTCACTTCTACACCCGTGAACATGCCATGGGTGTGGTGTTGCTGATTCCTGAGATGTCCTCAAGGCATTTTTTCCTATTGTCTTTATGCAAAGTACTTAATTTCTCTTTAGTGGCAGTTATCTCTTCAACGCCCCCAAGTTCCTGAGCCCCAATATTACATGTTTCTTTGGCCAAACTGCAAGTTTTTCCTATCTGTCCTTTCTGCTCTTTTCTTTTTAATTGTAGATGAATACAAATATCTTTTTATTTATTTGTATGTGGTGCTGAGAATGGAACCCAGTGCCTCCCGCAAGCAAGGCAAGCGCTCTTCCACTGAGCCACAATCCCAGCCCTGCTTTATGCTCTTGATTCTCATAGTAAACCTGGCTAAAGGCTGCTAGCAACATCCATGCCACTGCCTCAGTGCTGTGCTCTTCATTTTGCTACTGCTTTTAAGTTTCCTTCCACCAGATTAATGAGTCCACCACCTTTAAATTCAGCCTCACACAAAGTCTCGGACATGGGCAAAATGTAGACAACTTCTTTGTCAGAATGCTACATGAATGGCCTCTAGTCCAATTCCCATTGGAATCCCATTCCCATCTGAAACCTCATGAGTGTAGTCTTTACTGACTGCATTCCATTTGGGGTTCTGGCCCTCTGAGCTCCCACCAGAAGCTCATTAAGCTCTGCTTACAATATTCTGAGCTTTCTCCAGCCTGTATCTCTAGTCTTTTCCAAACTCCTCCTGTGTACCAGTTCCAAAGGTTTCTGAATGACGTGGTCATGTTAGTCACCTCAGTGACCCCACTTCTGGTACCAATTTCTGTGTTAGTCAGCTTTTCATTGCTGTGACCAAAACATAAGGACAGTTTAGAGGAGGAGAAGTTTATTTTGGCTTGCAGTTTCAGGGGTTCAGTCCATGGTTAGCCGAGTCCATTGCTCTGATCCTGAGGTGAGGTGGAGGAGCATCATGGCAAAAGTGTGTAGTGGGGGAAAAGGGCTCATCTCATGGTAGGAGAGAGGTGGAGTAGTCGGGGACAAAGTGCGACCCCCCCACACCCTCCTTCCTCCAGCCACGCCCCATTATTAATCCATCAAGTGAATTAATCCACTGATGAGGCGATTGCTCTCGTGAGCTAATCGTCTCACCTCCTGTGTCAACACGGGAGCTCTGGGTGGAGGCCTCATAGCTGAGCTATGGCAGCCAGTTGGCATCTTGGTGTCTCCCACCCCACATGCCCTGGCAAACCTCACACCATATTCTTCAGTCTTAAACATTTTTTCATAGAGAATTGTAAGCACAGAGAAAGTGGAAAGGATTGCAGAGTGACCACCCATGTACCGCTGCGTTGATTTTACCTGCTGCCGACACATGTGACCCTCTCTGGCCCCCGGCGTCCCCCTCAGAGCAGCTTCAGCCCTCAGGCTTCCCTGCACTTCCCCGTTACTGCCTGTGCTTTCCATTTGAGGTGAACTTCATGTGCCGTGAGCTGCAGAGATCCAAACTGTGCCGTGCTGGGCCTTTTGGCCAACGCCCACGCTGTGCTGCCCACAGCCCTATCCAGCACGGGCCTGCCCTCCCTCGGGAGGTCCTTGCTGCCCTGGCCCAGCCCAGGCCCGCCCTAGGCACCATGGATTGCTCTCCTCTGTTCGAGACCTGACCACGTGCCCTGACACCTGCAGTGTGTTCTTTACTGTGCTGTGAATAGGGCACCCGCCGACCTCCTGCTTCCCAGCACTCGCACCTTCCAGGTCGGGCTTTTAGGAATAACGGTGCCACGGACTTTCTGACACAGGTGCCTGTGGCCTGTGTTCTGTTTCTCTGTGTCGATACCCAGGGTGTGATGGTTGGTCGCAGGGTGAACAGCTGTTCTGGAGTTTGTGACTGCACACCTTCATTGCAGTGGCTGCACATTGCACGCTCACCCAGCAGTGCGTGTCCTGGACACTGTCTTCACCAGGACTTGAGATTCCTCATGTCCTTGTCTATGGTTTTGTTAAATTGAGATAAAAGTGCCTAGCACGAAGCCTGTGACCGACCATCTTGAAGTGTGTTAACCACTAGCCCTCGGTGTAGTCCCAGGCCATGCAGCCATTTCCACCTTCTCACTGCAGAGCGCGTCCATCAGCCCGGGGCAGCCACCTGCTCTGCAGTCACTGCTCCCACCCCGACCTCCTGGTGGCCTCCGTCTCCATCTCTGTGGGCTGCCATCTCTGGATGTGCTGTGTAAATGGGATTACACACTTCATGGCATCTGTCCCCATCCTGATGTTTTGGAGACTTGTCCCTCTGACTGCTGAGCAGTGGAAGGGTACTGTGTGGTCAGGTGGACCCCGTCTTGGGCCCTGCTGGTGGGCCGAGGTGCACGGGAGGTCTCCACCTTCCCCCTGAGCAGCTGCTCTGAGCCTCCTTGTGCGAGTCTTGCATGGGTGGGAGTTCTTGTTCCTCCTGGTGTGTGTGCCCAGAAGGCCACTGCTGGGGTGTGGTGCCTCCACCTCTCCCCTTTGTGAGGAGCCCCCACTCCCTCCAGCTTGAGTACTGGGAAGGCAGGGGTGATGTCTGTCCCTGACCCTTCTTCATCCACAGAAGTGGAGCTGGAAGGCAGGAGGGTTGGGCGCAGGGCAGCTGTGCCTCCGGGTCCCTCCTGTGGGAACTGCCTGGAGAGGTTGGTGGTGCTGGTCATCCGGGCTGCACCGTCATCTTGTGTCTCCTCTTCTGTCTTCTTCCAGCCACACAGATTGATCCTTGTGACCTCCAGGAGCTGTGCCAAGAGACCTCAGCCAGTGTCTTCCGAATCAACTCCAATGGTATGTCCATCTGCCTGCCCCCTCTCTCCTGGCTGCTATGGGCCACTGAGGTGACATTGGAGGCTAGCTGGTGTCTGACCTTGCCCTGCCCCCACTGTCCTGCCGTCCACAGTGCCAGGTTCTTGGGGGCAGGTGGGACTGCTCCCAGGTCCAGTCAGCTCTTCTCCTGTCCCAGCCCTGCTCCGCTCCTGGCTCTTGTCACTCCTCTGTGACTGTGGGAGTCTCTGTGGAGGAAGGAGCATGTCCCTGGTTCCCTCTGACTATAGGGCTGGCGGAGCAGAGATCACCGAGGCTAGGACGGGGAGCAAAAGCCACGCCCTGCATATCTCTGGGAGGGGGAGGAGCCTTCCCCAGGGTGGGCTTCCCCTGGGGTGGGCTGTACTTGGGCCTGGGCCTGGGCCTGTCCCAGTACACTGGGGGAGAAGGTACCGCGTGGGTGGGCCTCTGCTAGGAGGGATGGAGGCTGCATGAGGCTCCTGGGCCCCATCACCCTGTTTCTGCTATGGCCATACAGAGAGCAACGATGGGGAGGGGGGCCCTTCTAATCCTTGTGCCTTTCCCCTCTTCTCTTGGACAGTGACCTCCTTGGAGAGGAGCCTCCAGTCCTTGGGGACGCCGAGTGACACACAGGAGCTTCGGGATAGCCTGTAAGTGGAAGCTTCCATCCCCGTGCCTATGCATGGTGCCGCATACCCACTTCCACACCTGGTTTCTTCACGTATGAACACACATGTAGCTGCCGTGGGCTGGGCCCTCACCCCGGGGTGCCTAGGGTAGTGGGTGCTGCAGAGACACACACCCATGCTCAGGTGGTATGGTACGTGCAGGCTTGCAGGTGCTTCACATCACCAGCGTGCTCCAGAGTGTCCCTGCGCTGCCCCGAGCCCGCTGACAGGCCTGCACATGTGTTCACACCTGTGGACACACAGGCTGGGCTGGTGTGGGGACTTCTGGTTTTGATTCTGCCCTGTGGAATCAAAGGGGGAGGTCCCACTGGGCTTTCATGGAAAGTCACCCGTCAGCCTCCCCTGGGTGGACTGGTCTAGGATGGGTCCTGCGCCTCAGAGGAGATGCACCTGTGGTGCTGTCTGCTAGGCCAGGACCCTGGTGGGCTGGAAGAAGGGAGGGCTTCTTTAGGGTGGTGAGTCCACAGCCCAACGTGCTGGGCGGGTATGTGGGCATGCGGAGCTCTGAGGGGACTGGGCAGATGGGAGGCCCTGCTCTCCTGGCACCACGTGGCAGGTGCCGCCCTTGCAGGTCTGGACTTGGCCTGGTCCTGGCCTGCAGTAGTGCGGGTGCTCATCCCCAGCAGGCAGAGCTGTTCACTGGGCCCGCCGCATGGAGACCCTGGTCTCTGCCACCTGCTGTCCTGCAGAGCTCGGGGCCAGGACACCTTAGTCCTCACTTGTACCCCAACAGGAAGCAGGAGCAGCCCTGCCGCAGGAGCCCTGAGCTCCGGCCCTCAGGGCCCTTTGCAGACGTCACTTGCTGTCTTTTCTTGTTCTTTTTAAAAATGAAGCCCTTGTTTCTGGTTGTGCGAGTGGCTTTGGACGCCTGTCGGGAAGCGGGCCTTCAGAGTGTCTGAGGAGCCTCTGTGCACGCAGTGCCTCCTGTGCCTTCACGCACGTCCTCTGGCCTCCGCCGGGCTTGGGCGTGGGTGGCTAGCGTTCTGCACTCGGGGTGTGTGGGGTGCCTGCATCTCTTCAGGGCTTGGGAAGACGCGCTCATTGTGGGGCTGAAGGTGCTGTTGGTGTGCGTGAGTCATGTTTCTGAGCTGGGCTCTGCCTTTTTCCATTGTTTTGAACAGTTCCCAGTGACGTTGTTGTGCTTAATCCTGTGTCATTGCCCGTCTCCTGGGTGTCCCTGGAGGCCGGGAGGTTGGTGTGTTCGGGTGGCCTTCACTTATGCATCTTGGGCTACCTGTCTGGTTAGCTGAAGACATTGTCCCCAAACGTGGGCCTTGGAGGGGAGAGCGCTGTCCAGAGTGCGAGACAGCCCAGCACAGGGCCTGGCCTGCAGTGAACTCAGCCCCAGCAGGAGCACCCAGCTCGGCTCTGGGGCCGAAGCGCACCTTTGTGCCTGCTGCTGGCTGCTGACCCGGCTGCAGGCTTGTTCGCTTGCCCTCCAGAGCTCCCACCACCTGATTGCTGTGCGCATGGCTGTGACTGCAGTCCTCCCTCTCTGCTGACCTCTCGCCCATCCTGGTTGGAGGACCTTGGGGAATTCTTCTCACAAAGTCCATGGAGGGCTGCCTGGTCTGCAAAGGGGTGGAGGGGAGCTGTGGGCCAGCATACTTCTGGTGTGTGGCAGAGGGTCCTGCTTTCCAGGACTTTCCAGCTCCTTCCTGTGGGCCATCTTCTCCAATCTCCCCAAGAGTTCACAGTGGTGTCTTCCATCCATCGCCCTTCTGTGGTGTGAAGTAAAGGGACCCTGGAGTGCAGGGTGGCCTGAGGTGAGGGTGACCTCCAGAGGCCTCCAGCCGGGGTCTCAGTGTGCAGGGATAGGGTCCTGGCAGGCTGGGCTCCCGGCTCTGTGTGAGCAACCCCCTCTTCCCTTAGCTAGGACTTGCGTGGCGATGGGGACCAGAGGGGATCAGGATAACCCAGTGCCAGGGCCCATGCATGGCAGCTCTTTGAGGGGCTTAGTCTTATGCCCAGCACGTGGCAGCCCGAGCTCAGACAGGGCAGGACCACAGAGCTGCTTGCGTGTCTCATCCCTGGCCCGCTGCGACGGAATGCGCCTGCAGACACCTGCAGGACCCTCTCGTGAGCCAGGAGGGGAGATGCACGTTGGCTCAGTCTGCCCTGTGACGCTGGAAGGCTTCTGTGGTGGGCTTTAGCCCACTTGCCCCTGAGTGCCCTGTGGTGCTGCGAAGGCCTATGGCTGACGTCTAAAGCTGACGTGGGGTCCGAGATTCACTCAGAGCAGGGCCGGCTGTCCAGACCCAAGCCCCTCAGTGCTCATGGGGAAACGAGGGCAGAGGGAGGGCCTTGCCTGGAGCAGAGTGAGCAAGGGCTGTGTTTGACAGTCCTCTTGGGCCTGCCAGCTGCTGTGGAGGTTTGGACGTGGAGTTCGTGGATGTGCAGTCCCCTGGGGAAGGAAGCTGTGAAGCAGCCCTGGGGCTGGACCTGACGCAGGATCTCGAGGACAGTGGGGACAGAAGGCCTGGGAGTTGGTGGGTCAGGGTCTGGCGTGAACAGCAGGGAGGCCTGTGTCTGGGATGCATTTGGGACTGCATGTAGCCCTGAGGGGTGCAGGGGTGGTTGGGTCCTCTGGAGGCTTCTTCGTGTTCATTACCAGCATCTGGGACAGCTCAGGCCTGAGCTCTGCCCGGCTGCCCGCTGTAGCAGCTGCACTGTCTCCAGGCAGCGGGGCCCTGCCGGCATGGTGGCTGAGTGGCTGCCTCCTCTCCTGCCAGCCCAGGCCTCTGCAAACACTCCAGCAAAAAAGGCAGATGTATCGTCCTTCATAGTCCCTCTTAGAAGTGGCCCAGGGTCAGTCCCAATCTTCGTCGGTCAAGAAGCCTGTCCGGATTCTAAGAGAAGGACGTAAACCCTGCTTCTTGGGGCCAAACAAGCCAAAGAACTTTGCAGCTGTTTCTTACACTGCCACAGGTCCTGAAGCAGCCTCCCACAGGGTGTGTTTGAGGAGCCAGAGGAGGCCGCTGCCACTCAGTGAGAGTCCTGCTGGGAGACTGCCAGGGAGGAGCTAGGCATGGGCCAGATCACACGGGACCCCAGGATCTAGGCTAGATTGTTGACTTTGATTCCACAGCCTTCCAAGCCAGTGAAAGGTTCTAGAAGGGGCATGACTGATGGCATGGAAGACCAAGTCAGAGCTGTTCAGGGGTTTTGGGGAGATGGTCTTCTTGTTTTCCTCATCCCCAGGTCTGGGGGATGACCCAGGACATGCAGAGGAGCTGGCTGGAAGGGGTCTGGGCCTCTCATGCCTCATGTTGGCTCACGGCCCCCATAAGGATTCCTAGGAGAGGGAATGGCCTCAGGTTTTATGAAGTCTCCGTGGTGAATGGATGGCCAGCTGGGTGTGGGGAGCTGACCTCCTGGCCTGGCCTGTCTGATCGCCCTAGGCTGTGGGGATAGGAATTCTGGGTGGCTGAGGAACAGGGACCACCTGTGAGTAGAGGGAGCTGTGGGTGGGGAGAGGCCAAGGTGGGGCAGGAGCATTCCTGCTCCCTCACTTCACAGGTCAGACCACCCTGGCACCTCTGGCTAGCCCCACAGGAAGGTGGCCTGAGGAGCAGCTGCAGAGAGCCTCACGGGTAGTGGGCAGGCCAGGGCAGGGTGGTGAGGGAGCTGCCATACTGCCTCCCTCCGCATGCCCCTGCAGGCTGGGGTCCTAGGCTCTCCACCTCCTGACGCCGCTCATCACTGCCCTCCAGGTTTGGTCATCCTGGTAGGAATGTGGTGGCATCTCCTTGTCCCTGATCAGCATTTTCCCGATGGCACACGATGTCCAGCTTCTCTTTTGTGTTATTGGCCACTGTATGTTTCTGGAGAAACATCTGCGCAAGTTCTTGGCCCATGTTTTCACTGGGTTGACTTTCTCCTTCTGGAAGCTTCTTCTTGCCCAGTGGTCCCTGCTCTCATGAGCTGCTGCTTTGTTGGTGGGTGCTCTGCACCAGGCCCTTCTCCAGCTCCCATCCCCTGCCAGTCTTGCCGGCCTCACAGCTTGGAGTCACTCTCGGGTGCTCACATTCCACTGATGTCCTTCCAACGCCACCCTCTTGTCTCGTGGCTGCCCCATCCACCAGGGACCTCTCAGTCAGGCCAAGGGAGACCCTCCAGGCTGCCACCCATGCCCCAGCCCTTTCCCTGCCACCACCTGGTCCATCTTCTCTCCTTGAGATGTCCTGCTCAACTACTTCTCACTCCTCCTTGGTGACCACCTGGTCCAGCCAGTGTACCCCTTCCCTGCCCACCACCCTGACCTGTCCTCCTACCTCTCATCTTGTGCTAATGGTTGATTCTGTGCAGATGTCAAGGTGGGGTCTTTAAAAACATGAGTCGGACCACAGCAATGTGTGCCCAGAGCCCAGGGTCTGGAAGCAAGGGGTGGCGGGGCTGCCCCCAGGACCCCAGCCCCAGCCTTGGCCTCAGACTTCCTGCCCGCCCTGCTCTCTGCCCTCGTGGGGCTCCTGCGTGTCACTGCAGACCTGCTCGTGCTCCTTGCCCCCTCCACGCCTGGGGGCACCCACATAGGCCTGTGTCTGCTCCCGTGGCTGGGCTTTGGTCTACAGTTCCCAGGGCGGTGCCTGGGCAGGAGCAGCCGCCTGTGGAGAGGGCTGGGGATGGGAGACAAGCCCAGCTCTGCTCTTCCCACAGCCCTGCAGTCCTTAGCAGGGAGCCACCAGGACACTGCAGACGCCGGGGGCAAGGGCGTGGGCGGGAGGCCCTGCCTCAGGTGTGCTGGCCGCATGGCGTCCCTTTGAAACTCGGCATGTGCCCCAGGGGTCAGATTCCTGTGTGGCTGTCTCCCTCCAGTACCCTCCTTTTCACCGTGTGCCCCTCACAATGCCTGCCTGAAGCCTGGACATGGCCTGGCAAGATGCTGCAGGGGCAGGAGTGGGTTGGCACTTGCTCCCCCTTGAGCGCCTGGTGTAGAGTCCCATGGCACCCAATGTCTCCAAGGACCTGGGCCTGTTATGACCCCGTGGCTGGTACAGACGAGGGGCACAGTCCAGTGACTAGCCTCTGGTTGCACATTAAGTGGATTCAAATGGGGTTTGGTGTGGACCTGACTACATTCCAGATGAGCCCCACTCAGGCATGACGCCCCTGTGTGTGGCTGGACTCATCCTGACGCTGCGGCCTGGCCACGAGGTGCACTGGTGCTCCGTGCCATTTCCTTGGGAGGCCTGTTTCCACTGCAGCAGCCGTGGCCTGCACAGGGCGGCAGGAGGTGTCTTCATCCCACCTCCGCTTTCTGGGGCTGTCGAGAGCTGTGTGGTGTTCCCTTGGCATTCAGTGGGTTTTGCCTGGGGTTTCTTTGTTGGAAGTTTAAAAACTAGGAATTCAGCTTGCTTTGAATTTGGGTTTGCTTGGCAGGCTAGGCTGACCAGGCCGTCCTCTGGTGTCTTAAGCAGCCAGTCGGTTTGTCACTGGTGTGGCATTGTGGGCTTTGTGCTGCTGTGCTCTGGGCCTCAGTGCCCTTTCACCACTGTCTCCTGCACGCACGTGGTGCCGTCAGGGCTCACTGTGCCTGAGAGCCCTGCAGCTGCCTGCTCTGCCCTGCTCCTGCTCTGCAGTGCTGTGGGGCCCCCTGCTCGCTGCTGCTCTTGCTTTTGGTGGTTGGCCATTTCTGGGGGATCAGGTTGGGGCATGGTGCTGGCCGTCCCCAGAGACCGCCTTGTTTTGTATGCACTCCAGGTTCTGTGGCTCCCTTGGGGCTGTGTGAGGAGCCCCTGGCCGTTATTGAAGGCAGGTCTGGGTGGGTACACTTCTCTGGTCATGCCTGTTGTAGAAAGTCACCTCTGCATTTCCGTTTTGAGTACATTTTGTTCTGGGTATTGAGTTCTGGGTTCCCAGTTTTCTCTCTGAGCCCTTTAGAAATGTTACCGCGTTCCCTTTGGGCACACGTAGTTTCTGATGGGAAGTCTGCTGTCCCTTTCTCTTTGCTCCTAGGTAAGTGATGTGTCTTTTTCTCTGAGTGCCTTCCAACACCTTTCTTTATCTTTGGACCATTTTAACATGGTGCACATAAGTGTGTGTATCATTCTTATCTGCTTGGGATCCTTCGAGATTCTTGAATCTGGTTGGATCTTGTTTGCATCTTTTCAGAATCCCCCTCCCCCTTTTTCCCGAGGGCCGTGCCTGCTGTGAGCATGCTGGCCCAGTTGCTGCTGTCCCACAGTGCTGGGTGTTCTGGTCTTTTCCCTTGTTTCTAATTGTGTCTTTGATTTTCAGTTCGGTCCTTCTGACTGGCTGGCCACCTCTCTCACTCATTCTCCGCTCTTTTTCTGTGGAAGGCTTCAGTGTGGTTCTTTGTGCTCTTCTTGGTCTGGTTTGCTTGCCTGTCTTGGTTCTGTGGGTTTGCGCGTTTTGTCGAATCTGGAGGGGCTGGTCACTTTCCTTCCAGTGGCTTCTGTGTACTTCCTGCTCTGGGTCACTGATTACACTGTGCCTCGCTGTTGCCACCGACTCTCAGGTCACAGGGTTCAGTCTCCCTCTTTTCTCGTGCTCTCCCCAGACAGCAGTTAGAACAGTGTCTGTTACTGTCTTCCAGGTGACCCGTTTTTTCTCTTGCAGCACCTACTCTTCCATTAAGTCCTTCTGGAGAATTTTTATTTTAGAAATTTATTGTATATTTCGTCCCTCAAAGTTGCACTTGGCTTTTTGTACGCCTTCGGTTTTCGTCCTTGCTGTGCCCATGTGGGTCCTAGGCGCTTTGGCCTGCCAGCCATGCTGTGGTCGCTGCCAGCCGTATCTGCAGGCCACCTCTGTGGGTGTGTGTTCTCTGCGTTCCGATCGCACCCCTGCTTCCGGCCAGGTCTGTTCATCTTGTCTGCGTGTTGTGAAGCCCTGCCTTCGAGAGTCTAGGCTTGGCTGTCTTCCCGTGGAGGGTGTTTGGCTTTGCCGTGGAGGCAGTTGTGGGTTAGCAGCCTCCATTGGTGCCCTGGAGATTGGGTGGCCCTGCTGAGCCCGCTCCCTGGGGTCTCTGCTTTGCGCCCTGGGCTCCAGCAGGCCTCCTTGCTGCCTGTGCCCTCTGCCTCTGTGGGCACCGGCACTGCTGCCGGCAGCCTGCTGGACCTCGCCCTGCACAGTGCTGTGCTGCTCAGCGGGCCTCAGGGGTCCTCTCCTCAGGTGCTCTCAGCATCCTTGGCCTCCAGAGCTCTGGTCTCTTGTCTCCTAGCTTCGCAAGCCCATGCGAATCTGGCTGTGTCCTGATCAGCTCTGCTGCCGTAACTAAACACTCACCCGGACTCTCATAGCAGGGCTGTGCCGCCAAGGTCAAGGTGCAAGGCTGGGGTTTGCTGAGGGTGCTTTGCCTCCTGGCTGCAGGTGACACACCCTGGCTGTGTCTGCCCTGTTGCGGGGGAAGGAGGGAGCTCCCAGAATCTGGGGGCAGAGAGCATGCTCCCTGTTGCCTCCTCATGAGGACCCAGCCCCAGCAGTGGGCCCACCTGACCTCAGGGCCATGGAGCTCCAGATACCTTGCCCTGGGTGAAGGGTTCCACATGTGACTTTGGAGGACACACAGTACCTGGTAGCCTCCCCACATCATATTCCAGATGCTCTGCAGCAGGAACCTGGGGTGGTTGTGGCGTCTCCCGACAGGGTCCTCTGTAGCTACCGCCTGTGGCACAGCTGTGTGGGATGCTGGGACACAAGAGTGAGCTTGGCCCGTCATCCTGTGCCATCTGCTGTGGACCCAGGGCCTCCGGGGCCTCTCGCTCACCTCCAGAGTGCCCAGAGTGGTCGTCTCCCCGTGTCGTGTTTCCGAGGTTGATCCACGTGGCCACCTGTGGTAAGAGCTGACTTGCTGCACAGTGCTCCTGTGTGGCCGATTCACATTCTGCTTGTCTATCACCTGGGGGGCCTGGCCCCCTGTGAGCCCGAGGATGGCAGACCCCTAGGGCTCCCTGCTGGGAGCCAGCCTGCTGCTTCTGTGGGGCAGTCAGGACCCCACTTTGCCCTGCA